>MJUU01051719.1:623-19997 GCA_002080025.1 Modiolus philippinarum | reverse complement strand
CTGAAGTAATGGCTGTCGTTACCGTGTACACTATAGGTCCGCTCAGATCATGAAATGTCATATTAGAATCGAAATAATTCATGTTCGCCGGTGGTTTGTAGTCGATTTACATATGGGTGTCCATTATTTTCGCTTATTTTATCCCTCGCTCCGCTACGCTACGCTCTGGGTAAAATATTAACGAAAATAATGGCCACCCATATGTAAATCTCCAACAAATCACCGGCGCCCATGAATTATTTCTTGAATTCCACACTATTGTAAATCGCCGATTTATTTCAGCATCAGAATGGTGTGTTGTTTTAAATAAAACTTCGTGATTATTTTTAGGTCCTATTCCTCCTTCGATTCTGTCGTTTTTTTTTTCGGTGATATTTCTATATTGATGGTACCTTTGACAATGGCCTTGGAATGAATAATTCAAAATGATCTGACGGAAACTAGTTGAATTGTTTTGCAGACGTTCGGTGTACCCTTGACGATTTTAATGAGCGTAACCTTAATCTCACATCCACACTTTTACAACAAGGTTACAGATTTCATGAAGTATTAAATACTTTTAAGAAGTTTTACAAAAGATGTGGACATTTGATACCTAGATACGTGACTCGAAAACAGCTTATTACAAAGGGCATTTCTCATCCTCGATTTTATGGAAATGTTGTTAAAAATGTCAGAAACTGATATATAATCCAGAAAAACTAGGACGTAACTCATATTCTTTACGTAGTGGATATCGACGAGATATTCTGAACAAATTCATTAAATTGGCTTTGGATTCCAGTGACCTGAAGACTTTACATACACTTTATACTGGCCTCTCACTGATACTGCCGATGTCTAGTGAAATACACGACGACTCTTTACCAAAACCTTCGGGGACTTTTTAGTTTGATTTTTCTTCCGTAGTGCGACAGTGTTTTACCAGCAGACTAGATTCCTTGAGCTAGCTGGCAGTTTAGCGGCGAACACTCTTTGACCCATCTTTCTAAATAACGTTTTGTCATGTGCTTTTCTTTTCCAAGATAGTGGTCATTGAGTTGGAAGTCTACCTGTATTGTGTTTAATTCGCATGTCTATTATACTATAGGGAAACGGGATACAGAAAGGGAAGGTTTGGGTACCCATAAACCGGTTTAATCCTACCACTGGCATTTGCTAGTGCCGTACTGGCTAGTCCGAGTTGTTTTCGTTGTTTATGTTTGTTTCATATTTTCATTATTGTTTTTTCTAGTGCAGTTCGCTTGTAAATTGTGGCATGTGATTGTAGGTGTTTACTGTTATCCTGCTTTTGTAATGCTATCCGACCATTATGCATGCGTTCAGTATACGTCAAGTACGCTAGTGAAACGCTTCTGAAATGTAGTCATACGCTTTTACACGTTTTGTGAGTGTTACAGATAAGTTATTGATTAGTTTTCTGTGCGTATTAGGTGGTTATTCTGACGTTGTTTATTCAGCCAATAAGAGAATTTCTTCATTTTTTCCAGCATGTGCCAATTTCTACAAAAATTTGCGATCGTCGGTACAGGTTGGCTTAAATGTTGTCAGGGGCTTTATTCATAATTAAAATCAGTATTTCTGTTAAAAAATGGAGGGGATTTTTTCCAATCCTACAAGCACACTTAAAAAAGCAGAGGTATGTGAGCCCAAAATTTCGCATCCAATGCACATACAAAAACATGTTTGCCTTTTGGTGTATTCTGTAGTATATCTCTTCCGACCTTCATAAAATGTTCAGTGTTTCTTTATCATAGTAGTTTCTTAATACCATGACGAAATCATTCCGAAGAAATAATGGATTGTAGAATAGTCTGTTGTCAAACTTTTAATTCAATGAAAATGATATATGAATTCATCATTTGTTTTTTACAGCTCATTCTAAATGCATATCGATATGTTTCTATCACGGAATTGGTTTAAAACTTTATATGTATTGGAGGCAGATTAGCACGACAATGGCCATTAATTTGTATCTTCCATTTGTCACCTGATTTAATTAAGTAAAATTGATGTAAAATATATTCCTTGTTTGCATTTCACTGTAAAATTCAATATTTTTCCCTGTCATTCTGCGGAATTTACAGAGACAGGGCAATTTAAAAGAGTTTATTTTGTAATCAGTATCATTGTAATTAAATGATAACTAACACTGATGTAGAAGAGAATAAAAACGGTCAAAATGACAGAACAATTTACTTGTACACTCCCAATACTTAATTCTTTGAAAGCTGTAACAAGATCGACCACCATCTGAAACTTTTTCTTCCTTGTCGACATGGTCACCAATTACGTCAAAATGTTAGAAGATTGATATGTCAATATATTTGAACTCATCAAATAAGTTGTAAACATTGGAAGATTTACCAAGACTGACATTAGGTTTTGCGAACGACTGCTTTGTTATATACTGCTTTAACAATTAGTGAATGCTGATGAAATTGAAAGACACCTTGTCCGAGAGAATACCAACCGTTCATGCAGGAACTTTATCCTACAATTCCAGATTGACATCTGAAAAACAACGACCCAGCCTTGTACAATTGATTCAGGCTATTGAATTAGTGAGTAGCCCAAACAAAAAAATCTATTCAACAAAACACTCCAGGGAAATCACCAAAAACACATGATTTGGTCGCAAGTTGAAAAGAAAATTTGACATGCAAATAAGCCAACAACTTGTTAATTTACGTATGCAAATTTTGCAACGGATCATCTTGAAAATCGTTCATAACACGTGTAACAAATCATGAACGACTCGTTTCCATGATTCCATCACGATTTATTGGGATGCAATGAATCAGTTTCAAATCAGCAAAAAAATCGTTAACAATTCATGAATATGTACACAGGCAATAAAAACGTATTTAGTGTATGATTCAGTTATAGTACACGAACATGTACAGGGATAGATTTATTACTTTGTTACTTTTCGCTCCAGTAATGGCCAATTTTAGTTTTTTATGTGAGTAGATAGATATATGTTCTTTGACAGTGTTATATCAGACATATATATGTCTCTGGTTATAAAGTTCACTGGTTCATATTAAATATGATGATTATTAACAGATATGATATATTTTTGGCATATCATATAGTACCAATTAGTGTTTACAAATTTCTCCTCTATATTTCGGTTAAGAGTTTTACAGTACCATACCGAAATCTGAAATCTTTATATGTACCGCGTCAAGCAATAATGATACATACTGGCCGTGTTGTATTATGTCTAATATAAATGAATTTTACAAAATTCAATAGACCAACCTTACTTACTGAATTCTACAAAAGTACATTCCATACTTCACAAAAACACTTGTGTGTATAAAAGTTGCACAGGAAGTGAGTTAAACCAAATTTGACCAATAAATGAAAAGCTTCAATTACAACAAATCGTTTCCAAACCATGTCATTAGAACATAAAATTTTTATCACAAGAAAATGCTTTGAAATCAAGTCCCCTTTTCTAACAAAGGCAACAGATTATTAACAAACTATTCCATCACATGAAACAACTTAACAAATCGTTTTCATTTTGAATTTATCTGCACTGAGGAGACTTAAGTGGTTGAAATGCGCATATGAAGAAACCAAATTAACAGAACCCCGGTATCTTGATATTTAACTCGTTTTTACTCAACATAAACCAAAGTTAGGAACTCATTAACAAATCGTTATTTAAGATTCCGAAACTAGAAGAAACCGGCTTCAATTCATATGTCCTAGAAATTGTAAAAAGATCCTGAACGTCATTTTCCCTTCCATTTGTCGATAAAGATTTGTTAAATAATCGTGGTAATATCTCGCGAATTCATGATTTGAAAGCGATTTCATCATATGGCTTATTGGTAAATATTTTTGTTTGGGAGAAGGAAATGGTCGTCCATCACAGTAACAAACCCACTTAGATCGTATTCGGTTTCCAAAAACAATTAAATTCTGTATACCAATCTTGTCGTCTATAACAGTCACAAACCTACTCGGATCGTTCGTATTCGATTTCCAAAAGGAATTAAATCATGTATATACTAGCATTGTTACATTTATTATCGCGTTAGAAAGATGATAAAAGTTCAGCTATTAGAAACTGCCGAAAAAATCCCCAGACAAATGCAAGAGAGAATTTGTAAGATCTAGTATTTCTACTAAGAAATTACGCAATCGATGATCACATCATCGAAGAGGGATTTATATTACACAAAAGCCCCGTTAATGTTGACAGGCTAGACATATTAAGTTTTCAAAAATCAAAAGACGGCAAGGTTTCTTCACTAAACTTTGTTTCCTGTAACATATCTTATCTGAAATCATACCAGAATGTGATATCATATATATCTATTAATAAATACAGATTGATACATGGGCATTTCCATATTGGCCTGTTTATCATCCCGAAACATCCATATTGGCCCGAAACGAATCTTTTTATTACATACTTCCGACTTTTAGAAATGCCAGGGCGATATGAACAGGAAGTCGTTTATTTGCCCAGGCCAATATGGACCGGAAGTCGTCTATTTTCTTTGAGATGCAGGAGGACCATAAAATAACCTGTTATTTTCCTGGGGTGTGAAAATATGGACAGTTTACTTTCGGTCATATTGATCATGCAAAAACGCTTTTATTTCTACTAAGTATGTAATAATTCGCTTTATTATCTTTCGAATGATATTGTCGTTGGCCTCTTCCATCCGCTATCACACTTTCTAGCTACGCAAACCCCTCTTACATTTTATTTTATTTAGAGTTTTTATTTTGTTATAGAATTGTTGCATATATACTGAAGATAAGCGATAAGCATTCAGATTTTGGATTATTGATCATTGCAAACAAGAGGCCCAAAGATGTCTTGACATGCCCCAAGTACATGTATGTGGTATGCTACGAAAATCACTCATTCAGAACCGGATTTATGATTTTAGTTTTGTTGTACACTTGTTGCATATATACTGTTGATGAACAATAAGTAACGGATTTTTTAAATATTTATATTGGTTCAAACAAGAGGCCGAAAGATGTCTGATTTTGACATAGGCCAAAAGATGTCTGCTTTTATAAAAGCCCCATGATAAGAATTTTAACATATACGACATGCGACATGAACTCCTCTACAGATTAAATTTTGTTGCAGAATTGTTGCGTATAGTCTGTGAATATGCAATAAGCTTTCAGAGTTTTAATTCTGGTTAAAACATTGGTAAATTTAATGATAATGTTAAAGACTCTTATGTTTTGAAATTTTAGCATGTAAACTTTAATTTTAACTAGTTTTTGGTACAAAACAAAATTCAGAATACTTAGAATTCTCAAATATGATTCCAATTTTGGTAAATTTCCCGAAAGTCTCAGAGGCCACTTATTTTATGGAGTTCAACTTACCTACAATATTTAAGAATCCGTTTCGATTAGCACAAACATTTTTTTTTTTCGGATTTCAAAAATATTTGATTGCAACTTCGGTAAATTCCTGAAAATCTATAAGACAATTACTTTTTGAAATATCAAAAATCAAAAATTTTAAAAAATATTTGATAGCAACTTCGGTAAATTCCTGAAAATCTATAAGACCAATTACTTTTTGAAATATGAAAAAAATTATGATGCCAGTTAGGTAACTATACTTAGAGTCTCAAAGTAAGTGAGAACCGAACCGTCAGTCAAAGAACGAACAATCCATGGACAAAGGCAACATCGGAAACACTAAGAAACAAGGACACCACAAAGATCGCGTATTGTTTTGGAATTCTACATAGCAACAATACTTTTAATTTGTTTCCTATTAGGAAAACATTTTCACTAATTGGATTTCAACCATATTGATAAAATTTTGGTAACTTTCCTGAAAGTCTAAAGTACCACGTATCTTTTTCTGGAATTCTGCAGCTACCATTCTTTCTGAACTTGTTTCAATTGATTCCAAATTGGTAAATGTCATGAAAGGTTCAAAGACCAATAATTTTTTAAATTCTATATGTAAACCATACTTTTAGAATTGATTTTGATTATAATATATATTCCCAATTTGATTTAAAAAAATTACTTGATTCTAATTACATGTATTGTATCTTCCTTTTTTGTATTATGATACGTTTAAGTATCAAGTCTAAAAGACCACTTTTTAAATTCTACATTGAAACCATAATTTGTTTCAATTCGAACAAATATTTCAACCGATTTAATTTCCAAATATTTGATTCTAAGTTTGCTAAATTTCTTGAAAGATCACTTTTGTTTTAATTCTACCTAACCTCAATATATCCTTTTTAGTAAATGTAGTGACTTTTAGTGATGTTTTTTTTTATCAAAATTGTTAACAAAAATTATGAACAGAGTCTTTGACAACTGTTTCCTGTGTCAAAAAGGAATGCAGGGGTCACTTTCGTTTCAGATAGTATAATTGATGTGTTCTGCTTTCACCGTCTTTATCCGAGAATCGACAAACCCATGATCATTTGTTGTAATATAAATGGCCCTGTCACACTTTAACTCACAGCGCCAACGGCGCCTGTGAGAATAATATTTTACACACTTATGTGCGTTATATAGGTAAACGACACGTAGTTGCCTCGCTTTGTTGAACGTAATGTTTTAAATTTTACGTCGTTCACCAACGTTGTGTAAAAGAGTTATGCGATATGTAGTATTTTCACGAACGTTGTTTTTTTTCGTGTAAATAACGGAAACTCAGTGTAACTGATGGGTAACGAATTAGTCAATGTTTTATTATAAAACAAGGTCTTAGAATGCCTAAGGTGCCTAAGGAACAAGAAGTGGCATTTACAAAAATCGAAGTCCAAAGACATGGCCAAAACGAGAAAACAGTAAACAATGAACTTAGAAAGCTACAAAGGACAGAAAAAAACAACATTCAAAAGCAAGGCACTCACAGTGTGAAATCCCATGAAACTAAGAGTGACATAAGGTGCTCAGGGAGGGTAAGCATGTCCTGCTCTGTTCAAAGCAACCGTCACACTGTAAGTGAGCCCATCTTGGAGAAGTCTAAATCGATCTACTCAACTAAATGGGGCGGTCCATACGGAAGGGGCCACAGGTATTTCATGTTCGACGAAAAACTAACCATAACCATAAAATGATATTTTCTAGAAATAACAAGTGAATGAAATTTTATTTTTGTGTCTACATTTAATGACATATTATTTTCCGAAAAATAATTCAACATGTTTATTGTCGCTGTCACCCGTTACATCTTGATTCCCATATCTGCACTATTGACCCTCTTCACCTATATAAGCGAGAAAATCATTTTAAACTGACAGTCAAACAACACAGATCGCTTTACGAGTACGGAATACAGGATTACCATTAATAAGTATGGAGTACAAAAATGCCAAAATTTGATTTTTATTTTGTAATGTTAATTTACACTATAAAGATGATAACTTGGTTCGTAATTTATTTTGAATTATTTTATGTATCAAATTTAATTTGATTTTTAAATTTATAGAGTAAATATAATCTATTGTGAAATAATATTTAATGAAAATGTCAACTGTCATATACTCATAAGGGGGTCGTAAGAATATTTCCTTTCAGTATTTGAACAAGCATCGGCTACTGGGATCGACTGTGTGACTCTTCTCGACTATACGAAATTAAGGGAGAATAATATCTCGTATGGATGTCACCCAGAAGTATCTCCGTAGCATTTGAAGGCATGTCTTGAAGAGTGGCTCCGTTGTGGAAGACGAGAACGTATGTCAGCTTAGATGCTCGTTATGTCTCCACAATAGATTTAAGCTTACTGACCGGGCTTAAATAAGGGCACTTCATAGACAATCATTCAAGCGTCAGTGCTAACTAAAATATTTTTGAATATTAATCGGGGTGTTGTTTATGTCATTATTAGATTATCATGAAACAAAGAGTTTTGGAAGGTTTGAAGTAGTCTCTCGCATGAACTTTGTGTACCGGTCTAGGGCAGTGTCATGTAGCTCACGATGGGGAAGGAGTGTCATGTGGTACGCCCTGCGATGCCGTGAATACTTCCCGACTGTGTTCATGCGGCCTCTGACTAAGAGGACAGCTCCGCTTTGTAGTGATACAAGACGTCGTTGGGTGTTGACTACTTTGGCGTTTGCCTTAATCAAACGTTCCGGAATGTCAATCATATTGTCATTTGTATCTGTGTCAAAACTGGGAACCTCTATACAGTCGGTAGATTTGAGAGTCATTTTTCCGACACGTGAGGCGAATACCAGTGGCGATAGACTCTACCGATATAAATAATGATTGATTGGTTCGTTTCTGGTATCACGTGATTTTCTTTTTTATACTACACTCTTATAGAACTGAGTACATTCTCTTCGCAGATTTTGAAGTGAAAACATGGATACACCAAGCAAGAAATGTAAAACTGAGCACAGATGTGATAAGTGCAGTAAATTTTTCAAGTATAGACGGGACATTGAGTTTAACAGAAGCGATAACCTCAAGAGACACCTAAAAAGACACGGCCAGATTGGTGGTGGCAACAAAATGGTACAAAATAATCAACAGCGACCTTATGTTAGTAAACAGCAGGATAAAATTCAACAAGATAATGAGACCATCAAACAGCAAGAGGAAACTTGTAATGAACAAGCTCTTGGAGGGACTATGGAAACACATATAATCACAGCTGAAGGTTTGTCTAAATTCGATCCAATGAAGTTTTTAAGAAGCAAATACGCCGAAATCAAAGAGATGATAAAGTACGCCATTAAAGAAAGAGGTGGAATCAAATGGTATATGTCAATGAAAATCAAAATGAGCAGGCGAAAAGGAGTTGACGTAGAAACAGCAGAGCCACATTTTCGTGGGAAATGTCAAACCAGCTTGAAATTTGGTTTGAAGATATCGATGAGGGTATGAAAGAGTCCATCAAAAAGATGTACAACTCGTTCATCGAGTATCAACGACAAGGTAGTAATTGGACCGTAGACAAAGTGGTGAACGTCACTATACACATGGCAAGATACAGACCCCTTAGAGGTTCTAGTTATATTCCACTGCCAATCAAATTGAGGTCGAAACATGCCATCATCAACGTGCAGAACAATGATAACAGATGCTTTATGTGGTCGGTCTTGACCGCAATTTATCCCATCAAACGAGACGCAGAGCGAGTTTCAAAATACAAAGATCATTTGGATGCATTAAACTTTAATGGAATACAATTTCCGGTGAAACTGGCTGACATTCCAGGATTCGAAAAGCTAAATCAAATATCTGTTAACGTTTTTGGATACGAAAGGGAAATCGTTTTCCCAATTCACATTACAAAGAATTGATACGAGAAACATGTCAACCTTCTCATGATTTCTGACCAGAAGAAATCCCATTATTGTGTAATCGAAGACTTGAACCGATTACTTGGTGATCAGAAGAGTTGTAAAAATCGTCATTATTACTGTCCATACTGTCTACATGGATTCACAAAGGAGAGATTATTAGCGGATCACGAACCCTATTGCCAAACCCATGGTCCACAGAAGATAGAACTACCAACAGACGAAGATAAATGGCTCTATTATAGAGACATTCGTAAACAGCTGAAAGTACCTTATGCCATATATGCCGATTTCCAGGCTTTGCTACAACCCATTCAGGGACCAGAAAACGACCCAGAAAAGTCTTCAACGACGAAAACAACAAAACATGTACCTGGTGGGTTTGCATATAAAGTTTTGTAGAATGTATGGTTAAAGAAATTACATCAAGAGTAAATTCAAACATTGTGAACCTATGCAAATGACCGGTAGCGATTGGCAATCGTTTAAGAACGCTACACAATGTCACATTTGTAACCATGAACTAGGCCAAGATCGTGTCAGAGATCATTGTCACGTGACCGGGAAATTTAGAGGAGCTGCCCACAACGAATGTAACATTAATAATAAATTTACTGGGCGTATTCCTTGTATACTCCACAATCTGAAAGGTTACGATAGTCATTACATCATGCAGGCAATCGGCAAAGTCCAAGGGAAACAACTCAAATGCATACCCAACAATATGGAAAAATATGTCAGTTTTTCTCTCGGTTGCATGGATTTTATCGATTCCTTCCAATTCATGTCATCGTCATTAGAGAAATTGGTTGAAAATATAGCACAGGATGCATCCAGTTAAATTTAACCATATGAAGTGTTACTTTGAAGAAGACAAGATTGATTTGTTATTGAGAAAGCAAGTGTACCCGTACGAATATTTTGATTCTGAGACCAAGACCAAATTTGAAGAGCAACAACTTCCACCTATTTCCGCCTTTCATAGCACTTTATCAGGAGATGGCATAACGGATGAAGATTATGCTCATGCCCAGACCGTCTGGAAAATATTCAACCTGAGAAATCTGGGGCAATACCATGATCTTTATGTCCTCACCGACGTCTTAGCATTAGCTGATGTTTTTGAAAATTTCAGAGAAATCTGTTTAAACTACTATGGATTAGATGCAGCTCATTTCTATACATCACTTGGTTTAGCATGGCAAGCGGCATTAAAAATGACTGGAATTCGACTGGAATTGTTGACTGACATAGACATGCACTTGTTTATAGAGAAAGGACTGAGAGGAGGGATATCTATGATATGTCATCGCTATGCCAAAGCTAACAACACATATGTGCCTGACTACGACCCCAGTCATGCAAGTAGTCACATAGCCTATCTGGATGCAAATAACTTATATGGATGGGCTATGTCCCAAGCACTTCCTGTTGATTGATTCAGATGGTTAGAAGACCAGGAGGTTGAAAAGCTAGATGTACTTGAAATTTCTGACAATGATGAAAATGGCTATATCCTTGAGGTCGATCTAGACTATCCAGATGAACTACACGATCATCATAGTGAATATCCTCTTGCACCTGAAAAAGTCAAAGTCACAGAAGACATGCTGTCACCTTATGCAAAGACGCTTCTAGAAGACTTAGACCTAAAAGGAGCTTCAACAGAAAAACTGATACCCAACCTTAAATCGAAAGAGAAATATGTTGTTCATTACCGAAATTTAAAACTGTACTTATCTCTTGGCATGGAGCTGACTAAAATTCATAGGGTGATGTCCTTTAGACAGACAACATGGCTGAAACAGTATATAGATTTCAACACAGACAAACGAAAGAGAGCCAAAAATGACTTTGAAAAGGATTTTGTTAAATTAATGAATAATAACGTATTTGGAAAAACTATGGAGAATCTGAGAAAAAGGATCGATGTGCATTTAGTGAACAACCAATCAAAAGCCAGAAAATTAGCCAGTAAATCAACCTTCAATGCGTTCAAAATATTCAATGAAGATCTTGTAGCAGTACATATGCTGAAACAGAAACTGTATTTGAACAGACCTATCTATGTGGGCTTTTCCATTTTAGATTTATCAAAAACATTGATGTCTGATTTCCATTACAATTATATGAAAGCCAAATACGGGCCTAAAGCACAATTGCTGTTTACCGACACAGACTCTGTTTGCTATAGTGTCACGACGGGTGATATTTATGCAGATATGCTTAAGGATAAACAATTGTTTGATACCTCTGAGTATGATGAGAAACACCCACTTTACAGCACTGACAACAAGAAAATCCTCGGAAAGATGAAGGATGAGGCCCATGGGATACCAATCGAAGAATTTATCGGTTTAAAATCGAAAATGTATTCACTTATCTATGAAGAAGGTGACAAATTGATTGAAAAAAAAGACAGCTAAAGGAATAAAAAAAGGTGTGATTAAAGCAATGTTTGTTTCACAGAGAAATTCACATGAGCTCTATGAATCAGATACGTTCGTATGGACACCAATTATATAATATACACATTAACAAACTAGGGCTGTCTCCGTTTGACGACAAAAGATATATTCTGCAAGACGGGATAAGTAGCCTTGCCTATGGACACTGGAGAATATAAATATACCATCAACCTTACTTTAGCTATTTCACATCTGAACGTTGGAGGACTAGGACGTGTTTTGGAAGCTTAGCAAAATGTCAACTTGTGAAGAATGTGGTCAGCAATTTTCAAGAAGAGATGCAATGCTGAGACATAGAAGAAATAGACATGAATTAGGTCTAGCATATCAACCGAGCAGCCATGCGTATCCACCTACCAGCCATGCGTATCTACCGACCAGCCATGCGTATCCACCACCACCACAACCACCACCAACACCACCATCACCATCACCACCACCACCTTCAACACCACCACCACCACAGACTATTCTACAACATCCGTTTACCATGATTTTAGCAGGACCTACCGGGTCAGGCAAAAGTTGTTGGATGAACAGATTATTGACCTGTGCAAGAACAATGATAAATACTTCACCCGAGCGGATCATATGGTGTAACAAGAGATGGCAGACATTGTTTACTGAAATGCAGCAAAATATCAAAAACATGATATTTATGCAAGGTTTACTTGAAGATTTAAACGAGGACTCGTTCATCAACAGTAGATATTGTCATTGACGATCTCATGAGAGATGCTACAAACAGTAAAGATGTATGCGAACTTTTCGTTGAGGGGAGTCATCATAGAAACATCAGCATACCATGTATTATGCAGAATGCCTTTCCCAAAGGCAAGGAGAATAGAACCATGAGTATTAACAGTCAATACATGGTCTTATTTAAGAATCCACGTGATCAAGTTGGGCCTGCTGTTTTTGCTAGACAGATGTATCCAAGTAATTCGAAGAAGTTTATGTCCAAATACACAGAGGCCACTAAACGGCCTTTTGGCTATCTATTTATAGACTTGAAGCAAAATACACCAGAAGAAGATAGATTAAAAACAGACATATTTGAAAATATTCCAGATTCGGAAAGTATACGCTGCAGAACCTACAAAACTGGTATGACGGGAGGTAATATAACTGAGGAAATGTCAGATTCTCGTCAGTTTGAAGACAAACGTCGAAGTGAGCAGACGTATTTGTCGGGGCACATACCACAAACAGAGGATTCACCGATTAACAAGAGCTGCGACATGGAGAAAATGCCATCTTGTGAAGATTGTGGTTTAGTATTTGAAGGTATTCAGGACCTGGCTAGACATATGAACCGCTGGTGTCCGGAAACCAATGATCTGAAGCGGAAAAGAGAAGATGATGAAGATGATCCGTCTTTAAAGAAACGTAAATTAGAAATAGAAGATGACGAGGATGTAGCCTTCTTAAAATTGGCAGAACTTGCCAGAAAAGCCAATGAGGAGTTATGGGTATCCAAAGTTGATAAATACACTAACGATGGTTTGGAAAAGGACGTAGCCGAACGCAAGGCTAACAACAAATTGAAGGACGAAGACATGAACCAATTAATGACCAAATATGGAAGTTTGCTTCAATATTTATTACAGCTTCAAAGTGGTAAAGTACATTCCAAAGTCATGACACTGTTAGAAAAATTGATCAATGAAGGAACTAACTATAAAAAGGCTATTAAAATGGCCATACGAAAATATAAACATTATCTTGAAAGTTATATGGAGGAAATAATGCAGGATGATGAAGAAAGTGAAAGCGATGAAAGTGAAGACCAGGAAATTGAGGAAGAAAGTGACGACGAGGAAGAAGACGGAGAGGATGGTGAATAGTAATATATAAGGTAAAGCAAATCGATATATTTCATTGCATTTGAAACCTTCACAGGGTATAGATGGCTACATGGGAGCGGTATTTGAAAAGAATTTATTACGATCCATCAAATCCAGCTAGTTTTACCGGTCCAGACAAATTGTATAGATTCGTGCGAAAAGACGGAAAATTTGTACTTAGTAAATATAAAATTCGTAAATGGTTACAACGACAAGAACCTTACAGTCTTCAAAGAAGACCACTTAAAAGAATATTTAAAAGGAATAGAGTCATTGTGACGGGAATAGATGATCAGTGGGATGCTGACTTAATAGACATGACAAAGTTTGCAAAGTTTAACAGTGGTTTCAACTTTATATTGGTTGTCATCGATATCCTCTCTATATATGTCTGGCTTAGATCACTGACGGATAAGAAAGGCGAAACCGTTGCAATAAGCTTTAAAGAAGTATTATCTGAAGGAAGATCACCTAATAGAATAAGAACAGACAAGGGTCAAGAATTTAGATCACGATCTGTAGACGCACTACTGAAACGAAGAAACATTCAACATTTGTTTGCACAAACACCGAAATCAAAGCCAACTATGCAGAGAGGGTCATTAAAACAGTAATATCAAGGATATATAGATATTTTACTCAAAACAATCTTACTCTTATGTGGATGATCTTCAGAAATTTGCAAACAGTTATAATGAGACCTATCACAGGACCATAGGCATGGCTCCTGAAAAGGTGACCAAAAGCAAAGAAACTAATTTATGGTGGAAGCTGTACTGGCCTAAAGATATAATACATAGCAAATCTAAGAAAGTTCCGAAACCCTTTCGTTTTAAAGTCGGAGATAAAGTTAGAATTACGTATATCAGGAATCCGTTTACTAGGAAATACGATGAAAAGTGGACAGGCGATGTATTTATTATTTCTCAACGCATTCTTCGTGGTGGATTACCGGTTTACCGACTTGAAGACTTCAACAACGAAGAAATAAAAGGAACATTCTACCAATCAGAATTACAGAAGGTAGAAGTACGAGACGATGACTTGTGGAAAGTTGAGAAAATATTAAAGACAAGAGGCAAGGGACGTAACAAACAACATTTAGTAAAATGGTTACATTGGCCAAAGAAATTCGACTCCTGGATACCTGCTCGCCATGTAAATAATCTTTGATTTGTTAATTTTTTTCAAGAGAGTGAATTATCCTGGAAAGGCTCACTTCAGGTCTCGACAGTTTACGCCCCTGCACGAAAGATAGCATACTGTTGGCCCTTTCGTGAGGATGAAGATACTGCCGGGTGGTAAATGACTCTCTATTTTCTTTTATCTAGATGTATAATTGGTTAAGGATAATTTTAAGTCAATTGTAAAGACAGTGTAGGGTGGTTCCCCGACCTATGCATGTCTAATGTTACGGGGATAATAAATTTTGTAAATAATGATTTTACACAAAGATGACTATTTATACACAGAACAATAATACATACAACAAACCTAATAAATATTCGACGGGAACAAACTTTACGTTAATTTAAATAAACACGTATGTAAAAAAGGGAGTAATACCAAACGATCGGTAAGAACAACTAAGCGCCTCACACCTGTTGGGGGGGGGGGGGTTGTATTCCCCATAGGAAAAACATTGACCGGAAGTGCGCCATAGACCTTAGTTTCACCACTACTTCTGTTTTCTTGTGTAGTTCCCTAACAAATTGCGGCATGTGATTGTAATTTTCAGCTATTGTAGATGTTTCTTTATACATTTTTTAATTACCATATGAACAGAGAACTTAAATATCATTGTAAATGAATAAGTTCGACGAATTTTTTTTAGAACACAGCATACAAACAAAAAAATGATAGAAAAGAAAGCGTATATACCTAAGGGATTGGCATTTTTTCAGGGGTGGTCTGGAGAAAAAGTAAGTTTGGACAATTTTCAAACGCAATTACCCAGTAATTAATAATGAAGGGATATGGAGTAAATGCAAATGAGTCAAAGTCTCTACATGCACATGGTTAAACTAAGCAATGGATCAACACTTTTATCACATGTCCTTCGTTTTGATGAGGCCTTCAACAATGAGCCTAACTCATACCTCACAGTAAGTTCAAGACGGCATCTAGCACTAGTTTGAGCGGAATTCATTGCTAAATGTCGAACAACGCTACATCCATGTTTTTTTAACCAAGATATGCTTCATCGTCAACAAACATTCACTCAACTGCCGAAGTGTTCTTACAATGTTGTTTATCACAGAACTCAGCAATGAAAAGACAATATATGGATCCACAGACTGCAATTTATCTGAGAATTTCTGACATAATTTCGAACTTTCAGGCTGAAAATGGGATTTTGAAAATTTTACCTTTCTTGCATGTGTATTAACCGTTTACCTGTTCATATGCAATGTGCATTCATTTAGACATCGTAGGTATTTCTTGTTATCTTTTAACCACTTTTTTTTAATAGCAAGTCAGTTTGATGGTGTCTTTCAATACCATCCTAATTGCTTATTTAGTTAATGAGTATCTGTCCTCTGTAAAGTCGATGTAATGGAGAATGAAGTCATTAATTATTGTCTCCCTTGTTTGTAATTAATATAATCCGATACATGAAATTACAAACCAGATATGTTACGCTAATATATTATTTATTATATAATAATATTAAGGTCTATAAAATCGAAATGTTCAGGAATTAAAGACTGATTGCATAATAAAAGTGTGTCTAAAGACAAGTTTGTTATTAACACTTTATTCCTGAATCAACAAATCTAATATTTCTACAATGTTAGTAATGCAGTAATCAATGTTTGGTGGTATACTTCACAACTTTGTTGTTTTCGTGTCTTTAGTACTCTACCAAAAATTTATGTTTTATTCACACTATAGGATATGGTGTCGGTCGTTAAGCGTGTATGAACGGAATATATAATCGTCGCGTCTATAGACTCACAGCCAGAACAAAAAGGTCGTTGTTAATAAAGAAGAAACAAAATTGTTTAGTTGATCGTTTATAAATGGTCGCATTTGTACATATTTTTTGAACTTGTCCTGATACATTGAGTGAATTTGAGCACTTGACTACTCCAATATATAATAGTCTATGGTCGCCATCACGATTTTTCACCAGTATAATGTAAAGACTAACAACTCATTTGCTAGTACATTGGAGTGGACCTAACATAAAGTTATCTCATCTTAGTCATTGGACATGAAATGTCCTTGGCTAGGATTTTAGCTTTCATATATCATTCATCAATTTACCACTATGGCGATGCTCCAAACTAAAGATTTCTCATTTTTAAGCTCACCTTGCTAAAGCCAGGGTCAGATTTTACCATCAATTTGAGTCTGTAGTCAGTCCAGTAGGAGCTTTTATTTTAAGATGCCCGTTGAAACTTCCTCAGCAATTAAGATCCAATTTTGCTGCAATAGTTCTTGGGTGGTCGACTCAAAGTTTTTTCGGGCTCATACCTTAAGGTGGTGGACGGCGGCAACTTTTTTGTAACATAAGACCCAATGGTAAAACGTATTCAGAGATCTTCTCTGAAAATACTATGCCAATAGGAACTAAATTTGGCAATAATACTTCTTGGGTGGCCCCTCTAAAGCAGTTGTTTTTCTGCTGTGTACCTTAACCAAGAATGCCGACAGTGGAAAAACAGTTAAACATTGGACCCTCTTGGATAACACAATCAGAGATATTCTAATCTGAAACAACTGAACCAATTTGAACCAAATGTGGCCACCAAAATAATTTAATCATCCCTACAAAACCGTTGTTTTTCAGGTGGGTACCTTTAACTAGAGTGACGAAAACGAGGAGTATAGTTTATCATCAGACCCTATGGAAATACGCACTCAAGAAATCTTCTCTGATTCTACTGAGCAATCGAAACAAAACATGGCCTAAATAAAAGTAGTTGGTCCTCTTTAATCTCTTCTAGGGTCCTGGAGGATTGTAGTTTTCGCTGTCATTAACGAAGAAGAGGCTTGATCATATATGTTATCGGTAATCTGCTATCTCTATCTTGTTATATCGTATTCAAACAGTTTTACACTATGGTGGTATTGTTCAATTAATATCGTGATTCTGTTTTTCGAAATATATTTAATGTTTTGTTTAATCTACACTTCTGTTATGCCCTGCTATGAAAGTGGAAGGGGCATATAAATCCACCCTTGTACGTCCATACAACCGTACGTACGTCCCATGTTCATGTCAATAGTTTGGTAATCTCAAGTGATATCTTCATGACACCTTTACCGTTTAATGTTATCATTTTATAAAATTTTGATCAATCAGTTGTCTTTTTTAATTCTACAGCTTTTGTAAGTTTTCATTATAATGTTCATTTTATGAATTGTTTACTTGTCAACTGCATTGTTTTCAAAAACAAAGACGAAACTTGAATCAAATCTATGAGGTACCAAATTTGGAACACAATAAAAGCATTTCGATGAATATTGTCTTGAAGTTGTGCTCGAGGACAAAAATCTAGCCCAATATAACAATAAGAAGGTTTTAGAGCATCGAAAAGAACACAAAGTTGGACCAAATATCGAGCTAAAATGTCTATGCATGCGACAAAATGGTAGGACCCTCAGTGTTGGAGCTTCTTGTCTACCACCAAAGTGGTAAAATAAGCTACAATATGGAAAATTTAGCAAAAGCGCTGTTCCATTGCTTTTTACCATGCATTTGTAGAGACTTTGTTTCGTGTGCATTTACTCCGTATCCCTTAATTGCTTATTTATAACTGATTGATCAAAACTTTAAAACAGCATGCCGATATGTCTCATCAAGTTTTTTAGAGTCAGAAAAATATGGCAAAAAAAAATCCAATTCTGACTGACAACGAAAAACTACTTCAATAACGGATTACTTGAAGCCTACTGAAGGCAATTGAACATTTGCCATTTTATAGTCAAGTAAGCTAAGAGAAACCTTATCATGAAATATTCATTGTAGATTTATATATCTATGAATGTACTTACACTTAATAGCTGTGTTTCTTTGAAAGACCGAATGCTGTTTGTAATTGTAGAAAGGTACGTTAAGCGGACTATCCTTATTCTATGAAATAGACATTATTATCCGATAGCAACTGATTTGAAACTCTAACTCCATTTTAATCTGATGCTAGATAAATATGGCCAAAAAGAGAAAGTATATTTAACTATTTTTTTCTGTTTATCAAGTTAAATACTGCATGCATACATGTACAAAATACCGAACAAAATTTCCTTTCTTTTTCATATGATATACGACTGCAAAGGATTAGTGGTCGTATATAAAAAGTGGAGAAAAAATACTTTCTCTCATGTTGATGAAAATGGAACCAAGTTTGTAAGACATTATTATTTTATTCACCATTTACGACTAGAGTTTGTCTCTCCTGCAGTGTGGAGTCCGTAAAACGATTCCCCGTGCGAGAGATGTATGCTCTCTATATTTTTCAGTTATTGAGTACTTGTGCGTGAGAGAATTTCTCATATGGATATACTATTGATACTTTCAAATTTTGGCAATTATTTTTGTAATTTTCGAAATGTAATCCAGACCACCTGTTTTAAGTGCCCACATCTCACTATTTTATAACGCCAAATTTTCTTACATTCGACTTGATGAGTGCCCTGTGTTTGTCTATATGTTGTCTTAAGACACTAGTGCTTTTGTCGGGCAAAGGATGACAGTGATTGTTAGAGCACTTTGCCAGTTTAATTGATGTTTGTTGACAATCCCGCACCCATGACCAAGAA
>MJUU01051714.1:0-32432 GCA_002080025.1 Modiolus philippinarum | reverse complement strand
GTGCAAACACAATAAGTCGCCAAACTATGTTTGGGCGACTTAATAAGAACTGAGCAAAAACTTCGTTTGGGAGACTTAATAACAAGTTATCACTGTGTTCGCAAGCGAAACACAAAAGTCTCCCAAACGAACTCCCATATCGGATTCCTCGTCATTATAAAACCCCCTTTCAAAAAAAAATTTGAGCAGGGGTTCCCCCTATAATTTACTTTATACATATAGTTGAAATCAAAACAAAACACACAGCAAAAAAAAAAGTTTTTTCTCAAAATTATAGCCCTCTGGCTTGGTTTCCATGGCAACTAAATGCTCGATTATCCATAAAACCCATTTGATACCCTGTTTCAAAAAAAAATTGGGCAGGGGTTCCCCTTATTATCTAAGTAATACATATAGCTGTATTAAAAATACAATTTTGCAGGGGTTCCCCTTATAATTTACTTTATACATATAGATGAAATCAAAACATAACATAGAACAAAAACATGTTTTTTTAAAAATTATAGCTTTCTGGCTTGGTTTCCATGGCAATCAAATGCTCGAGTGTTCATTAAAACCCGTTTGATACCCTGTTTCAAAAAAAAATTGAGCAGGGGTTCCCCATATTATCTAAGTAATACATATAGCTGTAATAAAAATACAATTATCAACAGTAAATACGATTTTCTCAAGATTTTAATTTTTTTGGTATGGTTTCCATGGCAACCATAATTTTTTTTTTTAAATGACCAATACTGTAAATCTTTGTCTTACATCACACACAACCTTCAAATGAATTTTGACAGAGCTAGGTATAATAGTTTTTGAGATACAGTATAAACATTCAAATTTTTATTTTCCCATAGAGTTACTAAAGGACGACCCCACCCCTTTTTGACGCCCCCTAAAGTACCCTTAATGACCCCCTTTGGAAAAATGTTTGATGATTGCACATCTAGATACATGGGGTCAATAGTATGCCAAGTTTGAAACTTCTAGGTCTAATGGTTTATGAGATATGCTTCGGACAAGTTCATTGCGACGAGAATAAAGAAAGCTGGAATAATAATAATATAATAATAAGAAACACAACAGAAACAGTAAGTCTCCCAAACTTCGTTTGGGAGACTTAATAATAATAAGAAACGGGACAAAAACAATAAGTCTCCCAAACTTCGTTTGGGAGACTTAATAAGAATTGAGTAAAAACAATAAGTCTCCCCAAAATTCGTTTGGGAGACTTAATAAGAAACGGAGCAAAAACAATAAGTCGCCAAACTTCGTTTGGGCGACTTAATAAGAAACGCAGCAAAAACAATAAGTCTCCACAAACTTCGTTTGGGAGACTTAATAAGAAACGCAACAAAAACAATAAGTCTCCCAACTTCGTTTGGGAGACTTAATAAGAATTGAGTAAAAACAATAAGTCTCCCCAAACTTCGTTTGGGAGACTTAATAACGATAGGAACTCTTGTGTCTTAATGTATGTACAATGATGAATCACAGTGCAAAATTGCTGCCTAAAAATTACTATACGTGGACTATGTTCAGTCCGTGTTTTTAATTTTCTCTTTAAAAGTTTAACATCTGTCGTCATGATGTGACACATTAAATTTTTCTGTTATACACATGACATCTAAGTGGATTCCATTTATTACCTACCGAATTGTCTCAACACTTGACTTTCCAATTGATCAATGAGACTTAACGACAAAAGGTATGCTCATTCCTAGCATTCATAAGCATGGTTCTATTTCTCAGACTGTATTTATGGTCATCTCATCATATTTCTCTTCATTTTTTATGTGTTTAGTGGATCAGTACCTTTCTTCGCAAGAAAATTATTGTTTTCGAAAGGAAAGTTGCGTACTTTGATCGAAAGGAAAGTTGCCTACTTTGATTTTACTGCTATCTTTTCGTTGACACGTCGTAATCATGAAACACTATATATTTAGGAAAAATAAAGAATATTGATGCTTTACTGGTTCCAATAGAATTATAAATAACAAAATACCGGAATTACTGTAAATATAATTTTGCATATGGTCATTTCATCAACTTAACAGCAACTTTTTTTTATTTTTTTATTTTTTTTTTTTTTCATCAGTCTTCAGTGTAGATCTAACACAAACATTTGGAAGACCATAAACCGATAATATTTGAAATCTGATGAAGAAAAAAAAATACGATTTTAGTTCATAATAGAACTGTCTACATGCAGTAGTTTTGTCTCAGGGCTGTAAAAGGGAGAAGAAAATTATAATTTGGTAAAATTGTTCAGTACACCAATGCTAAAAAGTAGAATTTTTCAATTACAATTCTTGCATTTTGTCACTTTATGCTCCTAGTTTAAAAGAGTTATTGAGTATGAGCATTTAAAAAAAATGATTATTTTATGACTGTGAGTTTCTTTTAATTTTTGGGGCAGTTGTTAATGATATTTTTGCTTTTAGGCTTAGGAGAACGCTTGGTAGATAGTACAACACCATTTGATGGCCGATTACAGGTCTGGTATGAAGGTGTATGGGGTAATGTTTGTGACGATGGATTTGACAATAATGCTGCATCTGTTGTTTGCAGGTCGTTAAGATTGTCATGGTGTGTATTATGTTTTTGTCGAAAGTATTATTTTTCAATTTGTAATCAATTATCAATCATTAGGAACTCAATATTTTACGAAAGGATATGAGGTAAATGAACATGAGACCATAACACATATTGTTAACTCCAACTGCAAATGATTTGAATGAGCTGTACGGCCATTTCGGAAATTTATTCCTCATCAGCAGCACTAGAACCCATTTCGGAAATTTATTCCTCATCAGCAGCACTAGAACCCAAACAAAGGAAATCCATAATGTCAAAAAATGTTTAAAACGCATAAAACCAAACGAAATCCGAATAATCAGTAATATCAAATATAGCTACGGACAAAACTACGATGGAGGGAGTTAATTCTTCGGTTTTAGAAATGTGTTTCAAAAAAGATTAAATAAAGATTTTGTTATTCAATAGAATGTCTGAGTAAATATGCAATGCCAAACTCAAAATTACTTAATAGACATATATTGAAGTTTTGATTGTTTAAGTGCATGTAATATAAATGTAAATATATATTGTAATGCCAATAAACACTTGAACGTCAATTGTTCGAAGAACAGTTGATAGGTCTTTCTTGGAATTTGCGTCATAATAATCTCACTACTGATCATACCAAAAATTCAAAGTTTACTGTGTATATTTATTGATTATTATCGTGGAATGAAGTCTCTAGGTTGTGACCGATACATTTGACCTTAATCTCATTTTGAAGGTCATGCCTTCCTGAAAAATTTTTTCCATTAAATATTTCTTTGTATCTTCAATTGTATATATCTATTTAAGCGAAAACCCTGAAATCAGACACAAATGGGGTTTTGGTCCATGGGTCCAAAAGGGTTGGTCAAGTCATATAGCAAATGTAGGCCTAATTCGTCGCACATATTCATGATCCATTACATTTATTTAATCAGTAATTTTGTTAGTTTCATTCCCCCTCCCGTCTCTAAATAAATATTAATTTAATCTTAGAGAAAGTGAAGATAAATATTCAATCCCAGTTGTCAAGAAAATAAATAATTTAATTTTGCCTTGTATAGACATTTTCGGGGAAAATGCGAATGAATAATTTGCATTGGAGAGAAAAACATTATTGTGTTAAGATGACCATACGAATAATTCTATGTGAAATCGCCAAACGCCCTCCATTTCTCAGTTAGTAAACACAAATTTTTTTTTAAAAAATGATTAAAATACACAATACACATCTCTATCATAATCAATTAATGATTTGTATAGTGTCTTCCGAGTGTCTCACTGTATAAATCCTTATCGTAACAAAACAAATCTTTTTTTTTTTTAATTACATGCATGCATAAGCATCAATCTTAACTCATTGGTTATTTTCTTTCAAAGATAAAAAAAAATAAACAAAATTCTATTTTTAACTTTTCTGAATATGTGCACTTATTATGAATGTTAATTGTGTTCGTGGAGTAATAGATTGACGATATTAAATTCCTGACACCTTGAAATCAACTGAAACTTTACCCCCTGTCATACAAATGTAAACGCATTCTCTCTAATGTTATGAACAACTAGTACTTTATTTGAAATATTTTACAATTTTGTTTCAATAGTTTTAGAATACACAGAAGTTCGACAATTTGTTATTAAATATGGATGTAAACACCGATATTGATGACTGCGTGGACAAATGCGATGATTGATGATGATTGACGTAGAAATCAATAGTCTTCACAACAGCAGTGCTTAGTACTATTTCAATAGTGCAGTCAACGCCATTTCTTTGTAAAACTATGCGAAAATAAAACTGTTTTACTATAAAAAGAACATTCTTACAGGAGGTATAATAATAGATATTATTATACCTCCTGTAAGAAAGTTCTTTTATAGTAAAACAGTCTTATTTTCGCATAGTTTTCAAAAGAAATATCGTTGACTGCACTATTGCAATAGTTACCACTGCTGTTGTGAAGACTATTGATTTCTACGTCAATCATCATCAATCATCACGTGCGGGAGGCGGAGTTTTGATCTGACCGACAAGAGGGTGGTACTTATCCGCGTAATCACCTGTGCAATCATTTGAAAGATTGTCGTCTGCTACAGTGCTAAGATTTTTTTCTCTTTTTTTCTCTTTTTTTTTTGGGGGGGGGGGTATTTTGATTTTATTTCAAAGATGGAGGAATAAAAAAAAGCTGAGCTTCGTGCGTACACATATAATTCACATATAATTCATTCTCCCAATTTTGGCCACTTGAAATATATTATTAATGCTTAAAAATAAGTTTCCTTCATGTGTTGATGTATTAATGTAATGTGTATTGATATCACTGACGCGTGGAAATTGACATCTGAATCAGTTAACACAAATACAGTAAAACGATTGACAGGATATAGCAAACAAACTAAAGAATAATTTTCAAATTTAGCTGTTCAGAAATAAAGACAACAGTCAGTATAATAATAATATTAATGTTGTGTTTTACATTGACTATGGAAAATAGTAGCCAGGGTGATGGACAATAGTGCACTCCCCTTCGGGTCGTGCACTATTGTCCATCACCCTGGCTACTATTTTCGCATAGGAAATGTAAAACACAACATTATTATATAAATATGACAAGCAGACCATATATCATTTGAAATAGTAGCTACTGTAAATTATGTAAGATTTTTGCAGTGACCAATAACCTTTGACCCTACATTTTTAGATGTAAAACATATCACCTAAATATAATAGAATTGGTCCCAAGTTTATATGTCTTACCCATTTAGATAATTTTTTTACATAAATGCTTCAAAAACGTTACAAAACATTCCGAGGGCATAATCTTTTAACCGTTAATCTAAGAGTATTGATCCAAATGTGCCAAATTACTGCCATGGCCTACTAAAATTTCTCCAATTACACTTCATTACCTATCTATTACGCTTAAAGAAATATTTCAGCACACATGTTTAGGGCGTTTTCACAAATAACTCCCTCCCAAAGTAACGGAGTGGTTCAAGACGGTGAAACACACATCTATCGCAATTTCTCAACCACTCCGTCAAATTTCATTGCACCTCTTTCCATTAAGCCAATAATATTGGAAGAAGAAAAAAAAATATTTTCGGATTACAATAAGTTCTTCCCGACAAAGTCGTGAAAGACCTTAACTATGGGCGACAACGTTCCGGTTTGTAAAATAACTAAATACCGAAGTTACTGTGAATTTACATTCTGCATATGCGCTTTTCGACAATTTATGTCTCATCAGTGCAGATAAAATCTAAACATTTGGAAGACCAGAAACTCAAAGATGTTTAAAAACTGATAGAGAACAAATAACCAATATGGTCTAAATTTAAAGCCAAAATCAGCCAAGGACAGAGCTTTGCATGAGGGAGATACTCCTTAGTTTTCAACAAAATTTACAAAAAGTTTAGATATTGTAAGGTTCCAAATATAATCGGTTTTCGGGTCAGCACCGAAGTACTGACTACTGGGCTGGTGAATACCCTCGGGGACTAACAGTCCACCAGCAGTGGTATCGACCCAGTGGTAACAAATAACTAAATACCGAAGTTACTGTGAATTTACATTCTGCATATGCGCATTTCGACAATTTATGTCTCATCAGTGCAGATAAAATCTAAACATTTGGAAGACCAGAAACTCAAAGATGTTTAAAAACTGATAGAGAACAAATAACCAATATGGTCTAAATGTAAAACCAAAATCAGCCAAGGATAGAGCTCTGCATGAGGGAGATACTGTAAACCAGGTAACACAGGTGAGTGAGAAGTACTCTAGTAACACATCTACACCTAGTGATCCATTGATATTGCTAGTAAATACATAATCACTGATATACTTTAAATTTTTTGGAAATTATGGATTTCTTTTATTTGAGTTCTAGTGCTGCTGATGAGGAATTAATTTCCGAAATCCCCATACACCTCATTAAAATTATTGCAGTTTGAGTTAACATTTGTGTTATGGTCTCATGTTCATCTATTCCATATCCTTTCGTGAAATATGCATATATGATTGTGAATTCTGCACTAACTTTTTATGAAGAATAAACTTAAATAACCGTCAAAATAGGTGATGAAAATAATGTTTAATTTTTAAAATCTTGTTTGAAAATAAATATGATGAACAATTCCATTCCTTGATCTAACGTGTATTTGTGGAGACTTTGTCTCGTGTGCATTTACTTCATATCCTTTCCGGTTTATATGAACAATAATTCGAACTGCTGGAATCGGCCTTACTTTCCACTCGATCTGCGGTTAATGACACACAAAATGAATGAAGTATAATATAATTGCCGTTTTTATCTTTTTTTGCTTGCACTCTAGACAATTTTAACATTGGTTCTACTCCTTGCCTTTTTTCGGTGATTATGTAGCCGGGCTTCTATAGGCGTGGCTGATAATCAAAACTAACTCTTAGGGTTAAATGCATGATACAACAATAAATGCCCTACTACATAAATAAACAAATTACTGTCCGAAGGGGAATAACTCAAATTACTACAGCATGACCATGTAGGAGTTTCCGCAGTGACGTCACTGGCTTGAAAGTCACTGATTAGGGTAATAAAGCTGTCATTTTCAATTGACAAGTAAGAAGTTGTTATTTGAGTTAAATTGATAAATCTTTTTGGTCTAAATTACGGACTGTTAAAATTTTAGAGGAAATAAAAAAAATCAACTTATTATTTTCAATGCATATGGAAATTAGCTTACTTGTAAACAATGTGAATTTTTCGAATTTTCACATTTTTGAAATGCAAATAAAAAAAACTGTTCGCTAATTTTTTTTAAAGTAAATCGGTATAAAAAATACGAATTTCTCAATGACAAATATGCATTTTACAGATCCAAAATCGTGTTTCTAATAAAAAAAGTTATTAAACAAAAAATTCTATCCTTTTAGTATAGAATGGTCATTGTTAATCTCTACCAACCGAAAATGCTAATTTGTATATGTAAATTAGATTTGTGACATTATTTATTAGATCCGCGGAAACTCCTATTAAAATCAAAACTTATTATAAAAATATTTAATCATTGCAGGTGTGTATGTATAACAATTTGTAAAAATGTAGAATATATCTTCGGTTTTCTATTACATCAGTATTCACTATTGATGTAAAATCATGAAATGCAAAAGACACTAAATGTAGAATATATCTTCGGTTTTCTATTTCATCAGTATTCACTATTGATGTAAAATCATGAATGCAAAAGACACTTAATCCATATTTAAAATTATATAAATGTGTCACAAGTATAAAAATAACATACTTGTCTACACGTGTCAATACAATAAGCTTAAAAATAATAAGCAAAGCATTATGTAAGCAAGCTAAAGATAAAACTATAAACCAAGCAAAATAAGCTTAACTAAGCAAAAAAAGAACTGATCAAAACAAAGCTAATCAGAACACCAATGCTTACCTCACATGAGATGTAAAGGTACTGTGGACATCATTTGATTACAAACTGTCACATCATTATAATCCTGTACAACAAAAAGGGCTGTTTATAATCTCTGACAAACTGTATGTGGACATTTATTAAAAGCTAACGTTTTAAATAAAATAATCAGTTTAACTTTATTTCAAAGTTTACTGTATTTCATTATCTAACTCATTCTCACCATAGACTCATCCATCATTATTTAGTTTATTTACATTTACATTTATTTAACTATTCAACATATAAATAGCTTCAGGCTATTTTAAGCTATATTTAATGTAAGCTTTTTTAATAAGGTTTACTCAAATTTATAATCTGAATAACTCAATATTTGCAAAAAGTTACTCTCTCATTCAAAACCTTTCAAAGCCAACTTTCATACCCCTAGGTAAAATGTTAATATGGACTTTGGAAAGTATATGCTGCCAGAAATAATAGTAACAGACGTTTAGTACAGAATATTTCTCCAATAAATCAGGAGTGTTTAAACAGAGAAATTTACCGCCTAAAAGGAATAACCAATAAAAACAAAAGAAAGTGTTTTAGATAATAGAATAAATCAAAGTACTAAGAATACTGTTAAATGTCAAATATGTCCATCCAGAGTCTTCAAAATTATAAAAATACTAAATGGTGAATGAAAGGATATAGAGTAAATGCACATGAGACAAGTCTCTACAAATACATGGTAAAGAGAAGCAAAGGAACAACGCTTTTGTTGTTGTTCTTCATCTTGAAGTCACCATGAGGCCTTCAACAATGAGTCCACATAATAAATAAGTCAATCACAATTCTGAAATTAACTACAAAGATAAATCACTATACATTAATTAATTAAATAAATCGATGTCAATAAAGTAAGTCTGAAAATAATTAAAGTAATTAACAAAGTAAAATTAAACCCATAAAATTACTGACTATCACAATTATTACAACCATACAGTGGTTGAAATAGAACAAAAGAAATTGACGTCTCGTTTAAATGAGGTAGAAATGTTACTTTTTGATTGTTTACCATAGTTGCATATTTATTTAAGTTATTTCCAATGAAAAAAATAAAGAAACATCATTCCTACATTTGATAATGACATGGACTTCGGCACTTGACAACTCTGTTCGGTAATTTTGTTATTAACTCCATTTGATATAGTGATCGAACTGCATTCACTGATATTTTTCTATGAAAATAAAAGTACTTTATTGAAGATCTAATAACAAAAAAACTCACATTTCAAACCCTTTAATCTCCCTTTTCTTGAAAACATCGGCAAACGAATACCGAAGCAAGAACGAGGAAAGGGGGAATTCTAAAATCATCACAATTTCATCACAACTTTATTCCATAACAAAATGTTTTGAAACTGGTGCCTATACTATACAGTTGTCGCCGTTATGAAAATCAAGTTTTGATAACATAATGTTTCAACTGTTTATTAAATGAATATGAAAAGAAAGGAAATGGGGTAAATATCAAGGAGACAACATCCCATCTCAAAGTTAACACAGATTTTGATATGTATTTTCAAACAATATACAATTGCTGATCGTGTTCAGCCAAAATTATGACGACGACAAATTTTTCTCGTTTTTAGCTCACCTGGCCTAAAAGGCCATGTGCGTTTTTGCCATCACTATGCGTCCGTCGTCCGTCGTTCGTCCGTCTGTCTGTCAACAATTTCAAAAATCTTCTCCTCTGAAACCACTGAGCCAAATGTAACCAAACTTAGCATGAATCATCACCAGAGTATGGCTTCTCAAAATTATGTTCAATTAGGCGGCAGGTAAAACAACATGGCCGCCGTTGCTATAAATAGAACATAGGGGTAAATTGCAGTTTTTGGCCAATAACTCGAAACCCGTTACAGATACCAAAGATCTGTTAGAGTAAAAGTGATCAGCATAGAAAGATCTACCAGCCCTGCAATTTTGAAGAAAATCCGAAAACCTGTCTTGGAGTTATTGCCCTTTTTCCGTAAAATTTTCAAAATTTGCGCATATTTTATTTTTTATTTCAACAAGTGTTACAGATAGCGGTCAAGTGTTAATTGCGAAAAGGTTCAGCATATCAAGATCTACAAACCCTGAAATTTTCAAGAAAATCCAAAAACCCTTGTAGGAGTTATTGCCCTTTTTTCACGGAATTTTCAAACTTTTCATATTTTTTTGTCTTTTACTTCTAAATATGAAAAAGAAAGGAAATGGGGTAAATGTCAAGGAGACAACATCCAATATCCAGGTTAAAACGACCCAAAACAAAGCATCTAGGGGTCACCGTACGGTCTTCAACACAGTGAGGAACCTCACACCATATAGCAAGCCCTAAATGGCCCCAAAAGGTAAAAAAGTGAATAAAGCAATGGAAACAAACCACATACAATAACCCAAATATCAAGAAACTAAAATTTTATAAGAAGACACAGACAAGCCAATCACCAACATATTCCTGACTTGGGACAGGCGCAAAAATTGCGGTGGGGTTAAACTTGTTTTCATGGATCCAAACCCTTCTAAACTATAGAAGATGAAGTTTAAGTGTGAACTGATGAAATGTTTGCCCTGCTGTTTGGATTTCAAAATTGGTGTTTAAGATTGTTTATTGACCGCCATTCTCAAAATGGCCGCCAAAAGAAGGCGGGAAAATTCAACACTGTTCGATTTCAATGAAATTTGGTCTCCTAATAGATATTGATGTAGTGACCTCAAAACCGGTGTTGAAAAGTGTTTGTTGACCACCATTTTCTTAATGGCGACCAAAAAAGGCGGGAAAATTCAACATTGTCCGATTTCAATGAAATTTGGTTTCCAAATAGGAACTGATGTTGCAACTTCAAAACCGACGTTAAAAATTGTTCTTTGACCGCCATTTCAAAAATGGCCGCCAAAAAAGGTGGGAAAATTCAACATTGTCTGATTTCAATGGAAGTTGGTTTCCAAATAGATATTGATGTTGCGACTTCAAAACCTGTGTTGAAAGGTGTCCGTTTACCGCTATTTTCAAAATGGCCACAAAAATGGCGGGAAAATTCAACATTGTCCGATTTCAATGATAGTTGGTTTCCAAATAAAATATAGTAAAACATGATCAGATTTAAAATATAGTTCAAGATATTGGTGGTGTTCGAACTACCGAAGTTTGAGGGACTGAAGTTCAACTATATAACTTACAATGTAAGCTTGATAGTGGCAACTGAAAGCCAGGTGAGCGATACAGGCTCCTGGGAGCCTCTGGTTTTTCCCCAGTTGTTTTTTTTTCTTTTCAAACCGTTTTTATGCTTGCTATGCTTATTTTTCCCATAAACAGAAATATCACGACCAGTGTTATTGTATATTGGTATATGTTTTTGTATTTGATAAGGTTTTTAATTCTTGTGTATGAATCAGTTGCCGTTTGATTCGCGGAATAACCTCGACTGGTATTTTTTTTTTAGACAAAATCTGTTCAAAACTCTTCCTTTTATGGTACGTTACCTGCTAGTCGTATGAAGGGTCAAAAGGTCGCGGACAATAGCACCATAAAAACGTTCTGTTGTGCGACGAAACAATTGAAAATATCAAAAACGTTTATCTTTTGGATGTTGGATCTTCAATATATTTTGATTCGATCTGAATAGATACAAGTTGTCGAAATTGCGATCTGAAGGAACTGATTATCAATATACGTCGGTCTTTAATTATTTGTTCCGATTCTATGGGTTTTGTCCCATGTACATTAACTCCATGTATCTTTATTCGTTCAATGATAAGTGATAAAAATATAAAATCTACCAAAATTACATATTTTTCACGTCTATTTATATGTTGATTTTAAGGAATGGGAAATTTTCAAGTGAATTTAAAGGTGGCACTACTGCGTTTATATTAGACGATGTAAAATGTAGTGGAACAGAAGCTTCTTTGGAGAACTGTAGACACAGCAACTGGAAAACAACAAACTGTGATCATACAGAAGACGTCGGCATTGATTGTAAGAATTTAGATGATTAAATTTACTTTGAAACAATTAGATTCAATGACTGATTGTTGCAATATACTAACTGAAAGTTATAAAGTGTAGCATTCTGTCTTTTTGTCCAATGACGTTGCCAGATTCTTCTGACTAACATGGTCCTGATATTGATGTAAATCAAGATGCAAAACTACATGAAAATTGAATCATAAGGAATGTTTTCTTTTTTGGACAAGTTATACCGTGAAAACCTTTCCAAATTTTTAAGACATCATGTAACCTTTTTGCTGCTTGCACCTTGTACAAATACATTGGAAACGGATTAATTTACTTACCACCCACCCGACTCCTAACACCAAACTATGTAACATATGGAAAACAAGTCTCCCTGTGATATCCTTGCAAATGGCCTAAATTCCGTGAACCACGTTCCATAAACTGGAAGTAGAATTTCAAACTTCTTATGGATGCTGTAGAGGACTACGCCAGAAAATGGATTAAGCGTGAACAAGATAAAGACCTTGATTCTCTTTCGGGGTAGATTAAGGCTGTGAGATCAGGGATTCATAACCAATCAGCATCGAGGGTCAATGAGAACTAATCATCATCAAATTTTCCAAATAACTTAATACCGAAGTTACTGTGAATCTAAATTCTGCATATGCGCATTTCGTCACTTATGTCTCTTCAGTGCAAATAAAATCTAAATGTTTGGAAGAATGCTTATGTTGCCATTTAATTGTTCTCCATTCATGACAAATATGTCTTCGTTCTTGCCTTTAAGGCCCCTAATAACATCATTTTTTTGCACAAATCACTACATAAATTGTTTAAAGAAAGAACAAGGCATTGATAATTTCAAAGGCAATCCAACTGACACAGCTACTCCCCTGTCTAAGGATACATAGCAAAACAAATACTGAAGCAAAAATGATGAAAGGGGAATTCCAAAATCAAAAATCCTATCCAAAACATTGAGACAGCATGACAAAGACAAAACAAATAAAAAGAAATGAACAAGAACGCCGCTAAACTAAGGCAGTCTGAATCCCTACAAAAAATTGAGTATCTTCTGGTGCTCCGAAAGGGTAAGAATGATCTTCTCCAAGCGTGGCATCCGTCGCACTGCCAGTGAAAAGTCCGGTTTTGTCACAGTCGGTGTTTGTCATTCCGGTAATAATCTCTGGCTCTACCCAAAGATATATTTTCTTATCTGTGAAATAGAAACATTGTAACTGTGTGTCAATACGACCGTAAAACTTCTGTAGTGACAATTGCAAGAGCGACTGAGCATACCCTTCATGTATAAGTTTTTTGAGACTGCAATTTCGCTGTTTTGAAGATATATTACAGAACCATACATCTGTTTTCCATTCCTTTTGGATTCCCACCAAGCGTGAAGACACGGATCTCCCCTCTTTGTACTGGGTACCAAAATAACATATATGCCTAACAACGGTACATCGCTGGATCTGCCATATATTCTACAAAACTTATACCTCTATCTTGACAGCTGTAAAAGAGCGCCTTCAAAATAGTGTGATACTTGCTTTTCAAGAAACGTTGTAAATGAAATGTAGATATCCAATATCTACTGAAATACATGACGACTCTTTACCAAACCCTTCGGGGAGTTTTGAGTTTGATATTTCTTCCGTAGTACGACAGTATTTATCAGCAGACTAGGTTCCTTGAGCTAGCCGGCAGTTTAGAGGCAAGCACTCCTTGACCCATATTTCTATATTACGTTTTGTCATATGCTTTTCTTTTCAAAGATAGTGGTAATTGTGTTAGTAGTCTACCTGTATTGGGTTTTATTCGCATGTTTATTACACTATAGGGAAACGGGATAGAGAAAGGGGAGGTTTGGGTCCCAATAAACCGGTTTAACCTTACCACTGGCTTTTCCTAGTGCCGGTACCAAGTTCGGACATCCCGAGTTCCTATCATTATTTAGGTTAGTCTCTTGTTTTCATTATTGTTTTTCTAGTATAGTTGGCTTGTAAATTGTGGCATGTGATTGTAGTTCCTGGTCATTATAGGTGTTAACTGTTATTCTGTTTTTGTAATTGAAAAACCCTATCAGATCAACTTGACATCTTAAACTTTAGATCATTATCACACTGTAACAGCATTTAAACTTTCAACTTCTCCACACTTTATACTATCATTCCTCGTGAATAACTTAAATCTCGGCTGAAAGATTTAATTCATAGATGCTTCTCCAGTAAAAACGGTGAACGAAGATATTGGTATATGGTTGAAGGTAAAGAACAAGCTTACTTTGTGAAAAATGACTCCGAATCGGAGATTAAAATATACAGAAGAAAGAGTGATAAAAATATTAGAGTTTCAGATCGACAATACATTTGTCCAGTTTTGAGGACGGACTTGTTTTCAACAGACTATCGAAATTCCAATGGGAACAAACTGTGCACCCTTTTTAGCCGATCTGTTTCTCCACTCTTATGAGGCTGAATTCATCGAAGGTCTTCTTCAAAGTAAAGATAAAAAACTAGTCCAATCCTTCAATTTTAGCTTCCGTTATATAAATAATATATTATCCCTAAACAACCCGCGCTTTGGTGATTTTCTTCATCTGATCTATCCAAAAGAGCTCTAAATTAAGGATACTGCGGACACTTCTACATCGGCCTAATTCTTCGACCTTCATCTAATTGACAATAGAGGTACACTTCAAACTTATATGAATGACAAACGCGATGACTTCACTTTTCCAATAGTCAACTTCCCTTTTCTTTGTAGCAACATTCCCAAAGCATCAACATATAGAGTCTGCATCTCCCAGCTCATTCGCTACTCAAGGGCCTATGGTCGATACAGTGACCTCCTTGATAGAGCCAGGTTGCTTACAAATAAACTGCTTAAACAAGGGTATGTTACCCATAACTTGAAGTCATCACTCCAGAAGTTTTACGGTCGACATCACCATCTTGTGGACAGCTATGGAATATCTGTTTCCCTGATGACAACAGACCTTTCCCGTCAAGAAATTAATTGTTGATTCCTCTATCTGAGTTGACTCTAATACCGGATTTGACATGTTCAACACGGTGGGTGTCTTATGAGAAGCAGGATGTGCTTACTCTACCGGTGCACCTGATATCACCCATGGTTTTTTATTGGGTCAGTGTTGTCGTCTTTGTATGCGTGTGTCTTCATTTTTCTGTCATGTCTTTGTTTCTTTGTTTTTCCGACGTTGACATTGTCGTTTGACTGTTCGTTTTAGATTGACGGTTCGGTTCTGTTCACTTTCTTTACCTAGATATAAAAGGCACGGCCAACATCTGCATTCAAAGTCCAAACTTCAATTCTAGTTTGTTCTGTGTGCAGCATTTAAATACACAAAAACGCTTACAGAAGTTACAAGTGGAAGCAAAATTTTAAATCTAAAGATTACTAGAGATAATAAATGAAGAGAAGAAAAATGCCTTCAATGGCCGAAAATTACAATCTTATGCAACAATCCACCAGGGAATTACACCCTAAAAACAGCAATAAAAAAAAGATAAACGCAGACAACGATACAAGAAAGTTGCGAACAAAATATGAACACCCTACCACTTAACATCTTTATTCTAGAACCAAGGTTAAAGTTTGAAAAAAAAGGTTATAGGCTCTTTAAAGGTAAAGGTCAAATGTCTACAGCTATGGAACTGATAGTAAGCTATCAACATAGGGAAGTCACATACCAATTATAAACACGCTAAACAACTATTTCTAGAAGCAAGGTTAAAGTTTTTAAAAAATGCCCTCTGCGCAAGGTCAAGGTCAGATTGCCTACAAATACGGGACTACCAGAAAGCTCTCATCATAACATAGTCACATAACAAATATGAACACTCCACCAATAAAACCATCTATTTAGAGGCAAGGTTTAAGTTTTTTTAAACTGCCCTAAGGGAAAATGTCAATGATAAAATGTCTTCAAGTATAGAAGAACAAGAAAGCTCTCATCTCAAGCAACTCGAGTGCCAAATATCAACAAAAAAAATCTCGAAAAGTTGTACCTAGTTTTTATCCGCCCCTAATATGATTACGCCTGTGAAGTATGGGATAACTGTGGTTCTTGGTACTAACTAAATACAGAAGTTACTGTGAATTTATTTTCTGCATATGCGCATTTCGACAACTTATGTCTCTTCATTGTAGATAAAAACTTAATACTTGGAAGACCATAAACTCAAAGATGTTCAAAAACGATAGAGAACAATTAACCAATATGATCTAAATGTAAAGCCAAAATCAGCTAAGGACAGAGCTTTGCATGAGGGAGATACTCCCGAGTTTTCAACAAAACGACAACAATAAGAAGCTGTCCGAATTATAACAGGCCTCCCTATATTTACTGAAACTGACTTTCTTTACACTGAATTGGGATTGGAAACTCTCGAAAGCAGGCGACAAAACCGTTAACTTCAACTATTTTATACTATGATAAATAACACAGCACCTTGTTATCTTTGTAACTTAGTTCCACCAACCATTCTTACCCCTTCGCGCAATGGCGCTGACCTAATAGTCCCATTTTGTCGACTTGCTTTGACTGCAGAATCCTTCATCCCGTCTACCGTAAAACGTTGGAATAAGCTTGATGCTTCGATAAGAAATTTAGACTCAATTTCCAAGTTCAAGAGTGCGTTACGTCAGAAAAGTACTAATAATTGTTCTTATCAAGTACCAAAACATTTTTCTTCGGTCCTAGAATTACAAAAAACAGGACATTAGCAAACACCTACAATGGCCGGGAAACTTAAACTTAACGTAGAAAACTTGATATTATTTTGACACAAATAAGATGCTCGGCTTCGTTCCTAAATAATTATCTGTTCAAAGTTAATATTGTAGATAGTCCCAAATGCAACTGTGGTTTTTAAAAAGAAGATGCCGAACATTTCTTTTTCAATTGTAACAGATACATAATAATACGTAATGAATTTTTGTTAAACCTTAACTGGGTGCCATTTGACATTGATTTAAATTTAATAACAAGAGGAAGCGATAAACTCACCCTTGATGAAAATGTTCGAGTTTTTAAAGTAGTATACAAATTTATATAAGGCGTCCAAACGGTTTTTAATTATTAAAATCTTCCCATGATGACTTTGCATCCATCCTCACATTTAGTTTTCTTTCTTCTTCTGTATCTTTTTTTTGCATATTTAAGCATATGTATAAGTATGTATATGATATTTCATGTTCATGTTTGTTTTGTTATCAAAATTTACACATCCAACTCATTTCTTTTGGTTAATGGACTTCCAAATGTTTTTGGTTTTATCTGCACTGATGAGACATGCGAAATGCGCATATGCAGAAAATAAATTAACAGTAACTTTGGTATTTTGTTATTTATTACCATTGGGCCGATGCCTCTGCTGGTGGACTGTTAGTCCCCGAGGGTATTCACCAACCCAATAGTCAGTACTTCGCTGCTGACCCGAAAACCGATTTTATTGATTTTATTGCAATATCTAAATTTTACAAAATTTTGTTTAAAACTAAGGAGTATCTCCCTCGTGCATAGCTCTGTCCTAAGCTGAATTTTGGCTTTTCTCTTTAGATCCTTTTGGTTATTTGTTCTCTATCAGCTTTAACATGTTTTTCGGTTAATGGACTTCCAAATGTTTGCTTTTATCTGCAATGATGAGACATAAGTTGTCGAAATGCGCATATGCAGAAAATAAATTAACAGTAATTTCGGTATTTTGTTAATACTCTATATATCGTGCATGCTCTATTGAAATTGTAAATATATTGTACATGTGAGAGGACTTCATAAATTAGTGCAACTTGTGTCCAATCCTTTTGTTATTTTGATCAAATAAAATTGTTATAAACTGAACCAAGTATCAACATCCTAGCTCTTAAGGTGTCCATTCCACGAGAAAGGTTAAGTTGACGCCGACTAGAACGAGAAGCTGACGCCGACGTTAGGGTATGACAGTAGCAGCATGGCCATTCAACCTTGCTAGCTAAAAATACGAACACAAGCACTATAAGCAGGGTGAACTGAGCTAATGACAGGGATTTAAAGATGATCTGAAAGGGTAGGCAAAATCTTTCGAATGCAAGGCAATCGTTATGCTAGAGTCGAACGTACAGTGTTTGAAGAAAACTTCAGTGATCCTAATCCAAAGTTTATATAAAATCTACTGAGTGATTTTTGTTTTAAAAGGAAGAGGGAAGATCTAATACATATATACAAATCCAATATTATAAAACAATTATCATTAATCTAATCAAGAGTCGAAGAACAGATATCTATTCCACGCTTAAATTTTATGGTAAAATGGAGAAAATCCTTTTGTGTTGACCATGGAACACCTGACAACGAAATGAAATAGAAACAATTTTCTTAATGTTGTTACGCTTAGGATCGCTTTACATCATTGAATTACTTTTTCATTAGGCTCACCCTGTTCTGATAAACCTAACACAGTGGATCTTTATCTAGATGGTGGACTTACAAAACATGAAGGGATTGCCCAGATTAAACTTGGAAAGCACATGGTTAATATTTGTAGTGATTATTTTGACCATACTGATGCTATTGTATTCTGTCGTGAATTTACTGGAAATTCTAGGTATGCTATCTATTTTGAAAATACCGATTTTAAAGGCCCTGTCATACTATTACGTTTTAGCAGACGTGTGCAAAAAATTTTCCACAAGCTGTACGAATTGAAAAATTCTCTTGTACGCATTTATTACAACAGTGTGATAACCTAGAACACACAGAAAACGATTCTAAAACTTATTTGCGCCGCTTGTAAAACGCTTAATGGAGAAAGGGGACTTTTTCAAAGCGCTTTACAAGCTTGCTTAAATGCAAACCGCATATATGCAACGTGCGTCTCATACGCATCGAAGTGTGCATATCGTGCATAGCTAAACATAAGAATGACAGAGCTGCAGAAAGGGGTATGATTAAAACAATCAAACATCTCAGTCTGATGCTGAAATTATGATGCAATTTACATTTCTGACGAAACCCTTGATATCTTTTGTAAAATTGAACGATTATCACTTGTATTTAAACCATTCATTCATGATTAAGTGCTGGCGGGTACGTAACTCTCTAGTAACAAGAACACCGGAGTGATTCGTTTCGAGTTTAGCAATGTGCAAGAAATTAGTATCGCATTGACCGTGTGTATTTCGTAACTACAATTCGTGTAAGTTGTGAAAAACACCAACCGTTGGATATTTTTGAGCATTTTTTGAAAGAATTTCCAAAGTAATCGACGTTAAAAAACGCATGTTAAAGCGTTTGTAACGTTTTAAAAACTGAAAGAATGTGTAATCGTAAATGTCTATTAATATATAAGCCATTAAATAATTTAGTTCCTTTGTATATTCAAAATCTCTTGAGACCACTGGAAAATAACTCTACATCTTATGATCAAAAGAAACTTTATTACTTCCAAACCCTAGGACAAGTAAATCAAGTTTTTCATACAGTGGTCATTGTATTTGTATATCATGGTAATTATTCTTTGTATATTGTTTTAACTAAACTGAGTGCCAATGAAACGCAACACCTGATATTTATGTTTTAGAAATCTTCTATGTCGTGCTAAAGAATTTTTCTTTGCTAAATTAGTAAGCCAAGTGTCTGCTTAAAATTTTGCATCAATGCATTTTTTAGTCCACTCTTGAAAATTTACCACAGAATCAACGTTTGATTCAGTGTTCAAAATTAAAATTCCTAAGTTTTCAGAACATTTCAATCACTCTGGCGAAAAATTAAAGAAAAAATACCCCATTCTTCAAATTCTGAGTTCCAATTTTGTCAAGAAGTTGTTTAGAGTTGAAAGGAGTATGTACGATAAGAGGTATATTTGGCCCCCAAATCTAGCTATATTTTCAAACTGAGTTTTCCTCTAAACTTAATTTGGTATATCACAGTTGATATATTGCTGAAATCAAAACTCCAATAAATTGGTGAAGTAACGTCATCAGATCCTGATTGTGACGTCACAAATGTCATGATTCTTCGAGATTTACCGAAAATCGACAATTTTCGTCAATTTTTTGTCATATTTTGGCACGGACAGCACAGAGTGCATGCTTGTGCCAATGAGTTTTTTTGATATGTTGAAAGTATATAATAACGCCACCTTATCATGCAAAAAATTCATTGGCACAGGCATGCGCTCTATGTTTCCTGTACTGAAATACGTACGGATTTTGGTCATTTTGGTCAATTTTTGTGAAAATGCTTATATTTGTCAAATTTTGGAGTTCATTTTTATCTACAAACAAAAAAGACTTGGGCAATACCTGTCGAAGTTTATTATATACTGATAGTGAATTGTATTTTGAGACATGATTTTAAGAAATACAAGGGTCTTAATTTTAGAGGCCAAATATTCCCCTTACCGTACATACTCCTTTGTCGAAAATGGCAATTTTTGAATTTTTGGGTAAAAAATACCGATTTTTGAGAATGTCAAAAAGATTTGAACATTTGCACAAATGTTCCCAAAAAGTTCCAAAAGAAGCTGTCAAAGTTTCAGACTTTTTCATCGCGGTTCACAGACGATAAACGTTAAAGTAATGTCTGATAATGGGAAAACAAGGCATTTTGAGAAACACCCAGGGAATGTTTAAAGCCCCAATCATTCATGGATTAAATGAAAACCGGTCCACAAACTTTGAAATGGGAAAATGATTTCACGGGGTTAAGCTTTGTAGTGGACTATAAAGGAAACCAATCATGCGTAAATTCGTGCCAAAAACCCATTCTTGTGCATTTCATGCCATGTATTGTCGGTGGCTTGGTTTCAAAAATCATTTATGCGGAAAATTGTTTTTAAAGCCTGTGTAATTACAAATAAATTGGCAGTTACATTTGTTGAAAATGATATTTATGCAAAAAAAAAATAATAAAAATAATAAGTGTTTTGTTTTCATTGGCACTCAGTATATAATATTGTATCTATGTTCATGAGTGCATTGTGATAGACTGGGTTGATCAAAGCAAGCTTACCCTCTTTTATTAAAGAGTTTGGTTTTATGCATTTTAATTTTTTCTAAATTGTGGATTTCCTTTGTTTTTGGTACTAGTGCTGCTGCTGAGGAATTAATTTCCAAAATGGCCATACAGCACAATAAAATTATTGCACTTGGAGTAAGCATATGTGTTATGGTCTCATGTTTATTTGCTCCATATCCTTTCCTAAAATATTTAATACAGGAGTTTGTCTTTTAATGCAGTGTGGAGTTAGTGAAACAATTCTCCTTATTGAGATGTACGCTCTTTATTTTTCTTAGATATGGTGTATTATATCTCATGTGTACACTTTGTTTTTATAATTATTACCTAAATTTGTGTGAATTCTAAAACTTATTGTTTATCTCCCTCCATTGTAGTTTTGTCTTTAGCTATATTTGATAATACTGATTATTCGGATTTCGTTTGGTTTTATGCATTTTAAACATGTTTTGAAATTGTGGATTTCCTTGTTTTGATACTAGTGCTGCTAATATGGAATTAATTTCCGAAATGGCCATACAGCTTATTAAAAGTATTGCAGTTGGAGTAAGCGTATGTGTTACGGTCTCATGTTCATTAACTCCATATCCTGTCGTAAAATATATACTAGTAACTATTATTGTTCCTTACTTACGCAACGCACACCTGGGCAACAGACATCGGCACACATTGGCACTGTACGTTATGTGACAGGGTGTTCAGCCACAGCTTGGATTTTTGATGAATTCGCTATAATCCATTCTGAAATTTGCAGCAACATCAAAATCAGCAATAAAAATACAACAATAATTTTACACATGGTATATTCACAGTAGGTAACGTTGTCCTGCGAGGACATGATTTTCTACGATAAATTGTCCTGCTCTTCTACGATTGTCCCGGATTCAATACGAATAATATTGAAACAATGTAAACATGCAGACGCTTTCATCAAAGCTCGTAAGATAGGTTGCTTTCCTTAAAATGGAATAGTAAATCTTAGATAGTTATCATATAGCATACTGCACGCTTTTAATCTCACAAATTCATGAACGCGTATTTGAAATATAAACAAAATTCCAATTTCATTAAAAATACAGTTTTCTTTATAATTAAAGCACAAATTTTCAAGTAAAACCCCTGACAGTATCGACACTTCAAATACATCGAAATCCGACAAGAGAACAGCGACATGAATTGTTCTGGAAGACCGTAATTCCTGATTTTCAATTTTAATGTGTCCTGACTTTTACCAGAATTGACCTGGCTTTTATGCGATTGGTTCCGGAATTTAAACGATGCAAATTAGATTAAATAATAAAGTTATTCCCGTTTATTGCATCCCACTTTGAAGAAAATAATGAATTTAGAGGCAAAACAGTTAGAGACCTATAAAAGACCAACGATGCTAATTTTTTCGAATACAAAAAGGCAAGTGAACGTTTAGTGAATTTTTTCGCGATGTGTGATCGAAGTGTCACTTTTCCCGTTTGATATGTTTATAATGTAACCCTTTTAAGGTACTGACTGTAAGCTTTTGTTTTTATCTTGATTTCGATTCACTTGTTCGACCATAGCAATATCATAGTAAAATGATATATCAACATCTTCTCTTTAAACATTGATGCAAATTCAACCAAATTTTACATGATTTTTGACAGCAGACTAGGCTCCTTGAGCTAGCCGGCAATTTGGCGAGCACTCCCTGGCCCATCTTTTTAAATTATGTTTTGTCTTGTTCTTTCTTTTTCAAGATTGTGGTCTTGGAGTTAATGGTCCGCCTGTATTGAGTTTTATTTGTATGTTTATTATACTATAGGGAAACGGGATAGAGGAAAGGGAGGTTTGGGTACCCATAAACCGGTTTAACAGTACCGGCTATCCCGAGTTCCTATCGTTGTCTATGTTTGTCTTTTGTTTTGTCATTTAATTGTTTTTGTACAGGTCCCTAGTGGATTGTGTCATGTGATTCTAATGTCCGGCCATTGTAAGTACTGCCTGTTATCTTTTCTCCATTAATGGTCAGTCCTTGTCGAATATTGTTCACTTCATTCTGTATGTTTGGCAACACGAGAATAATATGTACTCTTCAAACACTCATTCAGTGCTCGAAAGGGACCAATAGACAATACAACATATAAATGATTAAAGAGCACTCATCGAGTTAATTGTAAGAAAACTTGGCAAGTAAAATCGGGAGATGTGGGCAATATGTACATGTTTGTATATACAGATGGCAAAACATAGCTTAATTTTTACAAAACAAGAAAGACAAATGTTGAATTTATATGAGATTTTTTTATATGAACAAGTTCACCATAACTGACAAAATAAAAAGAGCATGCACCTCAAGCACGGAGAATCGTTTTTGCGGACTCCACTGCGCATGGATTTTGATTGAATTTGTCGAAGGGTCATCTTCGCTAGCCAAGGGTTACGATCCGCTCCTCTCCTCTTCACCCTTGGCAGATCAAGATGGATTTCTAAAGTCTCAAATCCACGTCTTTGATGGGTTGCAGTTAACCTTCGCTGCAACCAATCAGTTAGCTTACATTCAGATTTTAAATATATATCGTAACAATAAAACTTAAAATATGGTGTTTAGTGATTTTTTCTATTTTGCAAAATTTCCATGATTTGATAATGTTTCTTCACTTTTGAAGAGTTATTTCCTTGTATAGTTAAATATATTGGGAATTGTTGTATTATTAGATGCAATGAATAATCTTTAATTATTACAATAAATCATGCTGAAATTCTTACTTCAAAGGGAGATAATTTGAAACTGATGTTTCACAAATTGTGGCTCAATCCGCCAAGGATAGAGGAGAGGAGCGGATCATAACCCTTGGCTAGCGAAGATGTCGAAGGGTTAGAAAATGACAATAACCGCTTTCAACACAATATTTTTACGTGTCTGTGTGACTTTTTGAGCAGTTCAGGTTTACGCTACATTACCAAATGATGATACCTGCAGTTTTTGTAGGCTTTCACTCTGTTAGTGCTGTAATTTTAAGGCCTTATTGTCTTTTTTTATTATTAAATACAAATTGAAATGCTTTAGAGTTTTTTGTTTTGAAATTTCCTCTTTTTCCGTTTTTTTTTTTTTTTTTTTTTTTTTTTTTTTTTNTTTTTTTGCTTTGCACTCGTTTCCCGATGTATTAAGGAGGGCCTTTTTAAAAAAAATACTCATTTCATCCAGTTGGATGGAGTTATATTGCAAGTTCGATAGAAAACATGGCCACCAGCAGAATACATTTTCTATCATCCCGTCCATTGCTATAAGAAAACTTTTTAGTTTTCGCCAGATGAGCGATACATGCTAAGAATACAGAGATTCTAGTTTAATAATCTTGAACTGCCACATTTTTTAGATATTGTACCGTATATGTAATCCCTGCTAAAGCAGAAAATGAGTTTTGTGATAGTATAATAATTTCCAGTGCAATTGAAGTTATTATTATAACATGTGCCAAATATAGAGTAAATAACAAAAGACCGAAATTGCTGAAAATTTAGTAAACTGATACCATTCCAAGGATATCCGTGAAAGCATGCACTTCATTTACCGTGAAGTCTTTGTATGATAGTAACTCAAAATTTGTTTAATATGTATCAAAATATTCAGATATTGATATCTAAAAAAATTCTATCTACTTTAATATAGCGTTTTAAGAATTTTTTTTCAAAGTCGATTTTAGAAGAATAATAATTTTGGCCTTAGTTTACTTTAGGGGACCCTGTCCTAGATAGGCTTACCGTAACCCTAACCTAAACACTAACCATAAACTCTAACTCTAGTCCTATTCCTAACTTTAACCCTAACCCATAACCCTAACCAAAGTTTACTGTAATAAATATAACTGCAAAAAATCACCACGTTAAAGTAGTGGGTCCCCTAAAGTAAATGAAGGCATAATTTTAACAGTTTTGATTTGACCTCAGAAGCGACTTGATCTGGTTTCAATATGAGCCGTTCGCTAACTAAAAAGTTTGTTTAAAGTAGTCCAGGCAATTGTTCTTAAAATTTTGGATGCGTGTCCAAATCGCAGTTGCTTAATTCTATCATGCACAACTAAAAAGCCAAGCCTTTCAACACCGACTTGCCCACACTAGATCTGGGACCCATGTTATTGGTCATATTTTGCACTACAGATTTATTGAATCGGTTTTATTTCTAAAAAAAAAAGCGAACTGCTTGTTAAAATAAACAAGACAAACTGTCAATAGCTCACATTCAATGCCATTTCGACTATTCGTGCTCTGCTTGATGTGGCAGTGTTTCACTAAAATGAAAAAATCAATTTAAATCGTAAACTTAACACAAAATCCCCACAGTAGGTTTTTGACTTGTATATCTTTTGTCAGCTTCTGTGTTGAAGAAAGCACAATGTTATCAAATGCGGACGGAAACAGACAAAATTTTTGTGTGCATTCATACATTATACAAAAAATACCCAAATATTATAATGTTTTCCAATCCCCTTTATGTATTATTATTTAAATGTGTTACTGTGTATGATTTATTCTAATAAAATATTGTTTACACTAAATATTATAATGTAGCATTTTTTCACAAAGGAACTGCCAGCTAGCGAGTTAGTCACAACATCACTGCATTTGATTGGTCGACCCTAGGAACAACACAGTCCAACAACAAAGTTATGCCCACGACTCGAATAGTTGAGATCTGTCCTTTGCAAATTTTTTTGTCGTTGATAGGGACTGTCTGTTACATCAATTTTCCATTATTTAATTGAAATGATTGAAATGATTATCATAATTGCGTTGTAGAATCTGGTAATAACGGATGTCCATTTTCTTTAAGAGCAATAAACTCGACACAACAACTGTTTTATAAACAGTGTCAAAATATTCATTATGAACCAACATGTAACATTTGATTCATCCTTTAACTTGTGAATAGATATTAAGGGAGTACGAGTGTCAGAAATTTTGAAATTAGAATTAAAATTCTGACCTTTTGTTTTGAAGAGCACTACTAATGGAACAACTTGAGCAAAAAATTTTGAAAATCCATGTAGGAATTTTTGAAATATAAGACGTCAAAATTTTGGCGGGAAACAGATCTCTCTAGAATTTTCCTTCAATTTGCACAAGATGTTTATAGGCCTTTAAATATATGAAATTATAATTGGAAGTTGATTAAATTTTATACACAGTCTATTTTATGTATTTTAAAGTGACTTATGACCAAGAAAATGTGATCCATGTGCAAAACAATTTAGCACTATTTGAATGGATAAAACCCGAGGATATAGAATGCTTCTGAAATCTCAGGCTCGTACTCCCTTAAACAAATTTAAGAATTGTATTCATACTGACGATAAAAAATAGTTCGATTTACATATTTTCCCGTTATAATGAGTTCCGTTTAATCATAGACAAAGAGTTGGATTGGCTGTCTGAAATGTGGTATTTATTGTAAACAGGAAAGCAGAATGTAGAAATAGGGGACGCCATATCGCTGATGATAGCGATAAACGAACTTGAAGTGTTAAACTATAGTAAGGGTTGGTTAGTTATGTGGTCTGAAGTAGGAGATGCATTGTTACGAAAACTGAATTGTCTGACACTCAATTTTAAGCGATGTACTTGATGTTGCATTGATTGATTGATTGATTGATTGTGGCTTGCGCCTCTGGCCAATATGACTTACCTCAGATCTATAACTATGCCAATATGAAATAAATTACGCAATGACACTATATTATATGCATTATATTGACTAGGCATTACACTGGACAATTAATACACTATATTTCTTGGATATAAATTTTAACACATTTGTTACTTATTGGACCGCATTCATAGATCAGATTATGCAGGATTTTTCTATTTCATTTCCAAGAATGGAAAATCTGGATGAGAACCACAAATGCAGACAGGAAGATAATTATGCGATAAAAGGGCAAAAAAATATATATATCCAAATCATTTGTCTACTCAGCTTGTTTTACCTCGTTGCGACAGTTAGTTTTTAAAATAAACCTTAAATTTCAATTTCATCTATCATTTTTTGCTTACAAAATTCATGATTATCCTGTAATTAAAGCTGCGCTATCATTTTAATTGAAATATCTATCGTATAAATTCACAGACAAATCGTATAAAATCTGGGACATCAGTAGTGGACACTCGTGTAAATTCCAGGACAACAAGAAACTCCGAATTCTCTGGTTTCTGCGTTATATCAATAACACAATTCCGGACTATAAAGACAGAGAAGTAAAATTTTAGTAAAAATTGCAAAATATGATAGAGAATAAGAACACAAAGGACTATTTCCGCTTGAAAAATCGGGTTGAATCCATGACAATCGTATAAAATCATTTTGGGAAAATCGTAGAAAATCATGTCCTCGCAGGACGACGTTACCTATTGTGATATTTCTAAAGGGAAATCATATTTTGTAATATTGAACTTATTTAACCCAGATAGCCTAGCATATTAGTGAAATTCAAAATTTGACATTTGATCTGACTATTATTTCGATGGTATAAAATTTTGTTTCAAACCAAGGAGAAAGCTCTATCCTTGATTGATCTTGGCATGATACATTTTGATCTCATTACATTATTGTTCTCTATCAGCTTTTTAACGTCTTTCGGTTCATAGTTGATCTGATCTGCACTGAAGAGATATAAACTGTAGTGCAAACTCAATTTACAGTAACTTCAGTATTTGCTAAAACCTTTACACCATAACTAAATTTAAACAATTTTTTTCATATTGGCAATATTAGGCATTGCACAATATCATGTTCTTCTTTCATAATTGATGATGCTGTTATACCAAATCTATTTAGAAGTATTTCAATTGAAGTTTCATATGTAAGAAGGCTTGATATCATAGTCAACGGAAATTATGTCCTTAGCTAGCTGTCAGTAACTGCGAGCACTTATCTGGACAGTACCTGTATGAAAAAGAAAAGAAATGGGGTAAATGTCAAGGAGACAACATCCCATATCCAGGTTAAAACGACCAAAAACATAACATCTATATAGGTCTTCAACACAGTGAGGAACCTCACACCACACTGTGTTTATTGTCTTCATGTATTATGTACTTCATTGTAAGGGTACTCGTCTTGATAAGTTTTTTCTAGTTTGATTTTTACTGTGAGTCTTTCTGTGAATTTATTTTTTAGCCATTCACCACACATGGGGGGAGGGTTTGGATCCAAGAAAACAAGTTTAACCCGCCGCAATTTTTGCGCCTGTCCCAAGTCAGGAATATGTTGGTCATTGGCTTGTCCTTGTCTTCTTATAAAATTTTAGTTTCTTGATATTTGGGTTATTGGATGTGGTTTGTTTCTATTGATTTATTCACTTTTTTACCTTTTGGGGGCCATTTAGGGCTTGCTATATGGTAGAAGGTTCCTCACTGTGTTGAAGACCGTAGGGTGACCCCTAGATGCTTTGTTTTGGGGTCGTTTTAACCTCGATATGGGATGTTGTCTCCCTGACATTTATCCCATTTCCTTTCTTTTTCATATTACTTATTCAAAAAGATGTAGACATCCTGATACTTTTTTTTCAGAATTGTAATTTCATAAACAAATCAATAATAAGAAGTGTTAGATGTTCCGTCATTTTTTTTTAAGAAATTCTCTTTGATGTGCACATGGTAATTTTCATTTTTAACACGAATAATGAAATCAATAGAGGATATATCTGTTATACATATTGTACATGAAAATCAGTTTATTAATTTACTTATTTATTAACAGCGCAGCAGTTGTTTCTGGAAACTTTTACGACACAACCACAACACAAGTTATGCAAGAAACATTTCACTGTTTTGGAAACGAAAAACAAATGGTTAAATGTCCACGCATGTCAACACATTGTCCAGCACATCACATAGCAGCTATTGTGTGTAGTATGTATATTTTTCATAAAACTACTCCGGTATTTCAAAAACAACATTTATTAGATATCTTTCTAATGTTTTGATTTGATCTGGACTGAAGAGACATAAGTTGTCGAAATGCCCTTATGCAGAAATAAAATTTACATTAATTATGGATTTCCTGTGTTTGGGTTCTAGTGCTGCTGATGAGGAATTAAATTTCGTAATGGCCATACAGCTCATTAGAATTTATTGCAGTTGGAGTTAACATATGTGTTAGGGTCTCATGTTCATTTACTCCATATCCTTTCGTAAAATATCAAATAAAACAGATGTCGTGAATATTCCGCTTCCTTAAAAACCGGGAACCAAGTTTAATTCTTTCAACTTCATTAAATTAATTATTTAGATTGAATAAATATCCGGCTGAAACCTAAAAATTTCTTAAACTTCCTACTTTATCATGCAGTTTCAGTTTAAAGGATAGCTGAAATGTAAAGCTCTTAAATATTAAGAAATTTAAACAAATTGTTAACAAATTAAGTCACATGAAGTCTGTGCAATAATCATATCTTCAGAATTCCCCATCTTCTTTATGTGAATTTTCGGGACATTAAAATAGTCTTATTGTATGGCATACACATTTTAACATTCAACGTGTTACAACTTAGACAAAATTACAAAGTATTCCGTGTCATTAATTCGATTTATTAATACCATAAATTAATGAACGATAACTCATGTAACTCATCGGAAAATGACGAAAAAATATCGTCTGATTTTAAAGTGAAACATTCTGTATGGTGATTATAACTTCATAATCAGCCTTTCCAGTCCAGCAAGTCAAAACTTCAAGAAAAGTTTGGTTAAGAATCATCATGTATTTTAGTATACATCGGTAGTGTCAGTTAGCGGCTAGTATGCGTGTAAAACACTCAGCTTACTGGTTCCCAAAGTTTATTTGACGGATACATGCAGAATTGCAGAATATCCTGTGAAAGCCTTCGATATAATTGTTTTAATATACCTTATACTTCTTGACTCATATGTTCATCACAAAAAGGGTTGTTCCCGATCTTCGTTTCTGTCATTGAGCTTTGAAAATAAGTCCACTTGCTGGATTTTTCTTCCACAGTACGACAGTGTTTTACCAGCAGACCAGACTCCTTCAGCGAACACTACTTGACCCATCTTTCAAAAAAAGCTTTGTCCCTTTTCCTTTTTAGCTCACCTGGCTAATGCCAGGGTGAGCTTTTGCAATCACTTTGCGTCCGTCGTCCGTCCGTCCGTCCGTCCGTCCGTCCGTCGTAAACTTTTCATTCAAAGATCTTCTCCTCTGAAACTACTGGGCCAATTGGAACCAAACTTGGCCACAATAGTCCTTGGGTGGTCCCCTTCAAAAAAGGTGTTTTTCAGGTCCGTGCGATATCCAAGATGGCCGCCAGCGGGAAACATAGTTTTAACATTGGACGCTATGGGAAAACACATTCAAAGATCTTCTTCTCTGAAACTACTGAGCCAATTGGCACCAAACTTGGCCACAATAGTCCTTTGTTGGTCCCTTACAAAAAAAAGTGTTTTTCAGGTCTGCACGATATCCAAGATGGCCGCCAGCGGGAAACATAGTTTTTAACATTGGACCCTATGGGAAATCACATTCAAAGATCTTCTCTGAACTTAATGAGCCGATTGGCACAAAACTTGGCCTCAATAGACCTTTGATGGTCCCTTACAAAAAAGGGGTTTTTCAGGTCGATGCGATATCCAAGATGGCCGCCAACAGGAAACATAGTTTTAACATTGGACCCTATGGGATAACACATTCAAAGATCTTCTCAGAAACTACTGAGCCAATTGGCACCAAACTTGGCCACAATAGTCCTTTGGTGGTCCCTTACAAAAATGGTGTTTTTTAGGTCTATGCGATATCCAAGATGGCCGCCAGCGGGAAACATAGTTTTAACATTGGACCTTATGGTAAAACACATTCAAAGATCTACTTCTCTGAAACTACTGAGCCAATTGGCACCAAACTTAGCCACAATAGTCCTTTGGTGGTCCCTTACAAAAAAGGTGTTTTTCAGGTCCGCGCTATATCCAAGATGGCCGACAGCGGGAAACATAGTTTTAACATTGGACTGTATGGGAAAACACATTCAAAGATCTTCTTCTCTGAAACTATTAAGCCAATTGGCACCAAACTTGGCCACAGTAGTCCTTTGGTGGTCTTTTACAAAAAAGGTGTTTTTCAGGTCCGGCTTATATCCAAGATGGCCGCCAGCGGGAAACATAGTTTTAACATTGGACGCTATGGGAAAACACATTCAAATATCTTCTTCTCAGAAACTACTGAGCCAATTGGCACCAAACTTGGCCTCAATAGACCTTTGATGGTCCCTTACAAAAAAGGTGTTTTTTCGAGTCCGCGCGATATCCAAGATGGCCGCCAGCAGGAAACATAGTTTTAACATTGGACCCTATGGGAAAACACATTCAAAGATCTTCTTCTCAGAAACTACTGAGCCAATTGGCACCAAACTTGGCCACAGTAGTCCTTTGGTGGTTCCTTACATAAAAGGTGTTTTTCAGGTCCGGCTTATATCCAAGATGGCCGCCATCCGGGAATAATAGTTTTAACATTGGGCCCTAAAGAATATACATTCAAAGGTCCTCTTCTCAGAACTTACTAGTCCAATTTGAACCAAACTAAGCCACAATGGTCCCACAATGGTGCTTAGGTGGTCCCATCCAAAAAATATAACTAGCAGGTCCGTACTTCATCCAAGATGGCCACCATCTGGAACATTGTTTTACATTGGCCTTATTGATTTTAAGGGGAACCCTTTGTCCAAATTTTTGAATTTTTATTTGAATTGTGGTCTGAATGTTTTAATTTCAGCAATATGTATTACCTTGATTATAAGGGGAACTCCTGCCCAAAGGTTTTTTGAATGGTGTTCTGTTATGGGTTGTAATGGATGGTGGATCTTTCAGTTGCCATGGAAATCAAACAAGAATACTGTAATTTAAAGGAAAAAAAGTATTCTGCTAAATTTTATGTTTTTTTTTACTATTGGAAATGCCTTTTATCTATGTCGGCCATGGTCCAGGTGAGCGATACAGGCTCTTGAGAGCCTCTTGTTCAAGGTTGTGGTTATGGAGTTAGTAGTCTGTCTGTGGTGGGTTTTATTCGTATGTTTATTATACTATAGGAAAACGAGACAGGGAATTGGGAGATTTTGGTAACCATAAACCGGTCTAACCCTACCGCTGGCTTTTGCTGGTACCTGTACCAAGTCCGGCTGTCCCGAGTTCCCATCGTTGTTTAGTTTGTGTTTTGTCTTTCATTTGTTTTTACATTGGAGTTCCTTAGTACATTGTGGCATCTATGTGTGTTGTTCAGTCATTGTACGTATGTACTGTTGATCCTTTTTATTTTATTGATCTATTGTGAATAATATATCTTTAAAATAAAAACCAAAAAGTTCTAAGATATCTTGTTCTGATTTGCTTCTTCTGTCATGATGGTCCACTTAGTTTCCTACTATAGTAGTTGATATGGCAAAAAGCCGTAGATTTTCAAAAAACGTTTTT
>MJUU01051713.1:0-11066 GCA_002080025.1 Modiolus philippinarum | reverse complement strand
GTCCGTCTGTCCGTACTTCTCGTAAGCTCAACTCCTCTTAAACCACTTGAAGGATTTTGATGAAACTTTACACAAAGGAAGGACACTATATGGAGATGTCCGTGAAGGAATATAATTATTGTCCGAAACCAGGAAGGGGAGATAATTCGACTTTGACTTTTCATTGATTCCCTATTTATGGGTTACCTCGTAAGCTCAACTCCTCTTAAACCACTTGAAGGATTTTGATGAAACTTTACACAAAGGAAGGACATTATAAGACGATGTACATGAAGGAATATTATTTTTGTCCGAAACCAGGAAGGGGAGATAATCCGACTTTGACTTTTCATTGATTCCCTATTTATGGATTACCTCATAAGCGCAACTCCTCTTAAACCACTTGAAGGATTTTGATGAAACTTTACACAAAGGAAGGACACTATATGGAGATGTGCATGAAGAAATATAATTATTGGCTAAAACCAGGAAGGGGAGATCATGTATGGGTTACCTCGTAAGCGCACTTCCTCTTAAACCACTTGAAGGAATTTAATGAAACTTTACACAAAGTAAGAACACAATATGGAGATGTGCAAGAAGGAATATAATTATTGTCAGAAACCAGGAAGGGGAGATAATTCAACTTTGAGTTTTCATTGATTTCCCATGTATGGGTTACCTCTTAAGCACAACTCCTCTTAATCCTCTTGAAGGATTTGAATGAAACTTTAGACAAAGGAGGAACACTATGAGTATGTGTAGATGTGTAAAATGTCAAATAGGCTGAAAAAGGCGAATTTTATATTTGTCTGATTTAGACAGTGTTTTCATTGGAATCCTTGGGAAAAGTTTTTTCTTGAAGATTATATCATTGTGTCCATGTTTTTAATTGTGTCCACACTTGTACTGTGTCCAGACCTGTATTGTGTCCACACCAACTTACTTTTGCACTTACCATATCGATTCAGGGTTCAATAAGCGGGGGGGTATCTTTGGCTGCCATTCGGCGACAGCTCTTGTTTAAATTTACATCCAAGTTCATATCTCAGTAACTATACATAGTATGATCATCTAACTGTGCATGTGCATGCATCTCTGATGGTAGGTCAGCATCCGGGCAAAATTAGGTCACTTTGACCTACATTTTCCGCTTGACTGACTTACATTCAAGTTTACGTCCGAGTTCAGATCTCAGTCACAGGGATCACTTTGGGCTGCGCCATTGTGCCATAGCCACATTATTATATGAAATGGCCCATTAAAAAGTGTTGTTTGCGCCTGTTTTGGTGCATAAGTATCACACATGGCGCATTGTAGTCTTAGTTAGTGTGCCGGTTTACGGGATCAGAATGCAAACCAGACAACGTTGTCTTTTTTCGCGACACGGAATAAAGATTACGATTCGACGCAAGCGATGATGATCATGAACAAGAGATACGTGAGGAAAACAAATTAAACTCGGGTCAGTCGAGGTTTCATTCACGTTGGACTAACCGTGACATTCCTGGTTGACCAACACGAGTCAGACATTTCATCTATATTTCAAGTTGAAATTATAGCCCCACAAAAAGTTTCAGGAACGTAGCGAGTTTTAATGTAGGGCTTCGTATTTCGACTTGAAATGAAATATTGATAAAATTTCCGACTCCTGTGGTTGACCTACAACCATGCTTCGTCATGTTCTTGAAGCAGCGTTATCCTTCTAGACCACGTCTTTAGGGGTTCACACTGTAAGTGCTTTAGTTTTTGTGCTGTTTGTCTTTACGTGTGATCTTATATTATCATGTCTTTTAAATTTATAATTTGTGGATTATTGCTTCTGTATTCAGTTTTGAAACCTATTAAAAACACAGAAGGAAGGTGATGTTGATTATAACAATCATTGCGTGTTGTGTTCAAAATAGGTAACAAACTTTTTGCATATTCAGTTTAGGATCTCGGTCATTATTCTAGTATGCTGCATAAAAAGACAAAGAAGCAATACGCAGAATGAATAAGATTAAAAGTTTTTACAACAGAATGTGACTTGTGCATTTTAGTACCTACTCTTAAGTTTATCCCAGGTAGCTAAAATTGCTTAAAATCATTTTCTGATGGGAGTTTTACCCCTGGACAGCAATATTGGCCTTAACGGCCCATACCCCCGGCCTAACTGCCCATAACTTTTTTTAAGGGGGGGGCTTTGGCCCATCAACATCAAAACCCAGGGTGATCCCTGCAGTCACTGTACATGGTAGGATCATCTAACCTTACATGTGCATGCATATCTGATGGTAGGTCAGCATCCAGGCAAAATTAGGTCACTTTGACCTATATTTTCCACGTGAGTGACTTGCATTCAAGTTTATGTTTGAGTTCAGATCTCGGTCACTGTACATGGTACAATCATCTGACCTTGCCCATGCATGCATCTCTGATGGCATTTCAGCATTCAGGAAAAATTATGTCACTTTGACCTACATTTTCTGCTTGACTGACTTACATTCAAGTTTAAGGTCGAGTTCAGATCTCGGTCACTGTACATGGTAGGATCATCTAACCTTGCACATGCATGCATCTCTGATGGTAAGCCAGCATCCAGGCAAAATTAAGTCACTTTGACCTATATTTTCCACTTGACTGACTTGCATTCGAGTTTACATCCGAGTTGATATCTCAGTCACTGTACATGGTATGATCATCTAACCTTGCACATGCATGCATCTCTGATGGTAGGTCAGCATCCAGGCAAAATTGGTCACTTTGACCTACATTTTCTGCTTTAGTGACTTACATTCAAGTTCATGTCAAGGATCAGATCTCAGGTACTGTACATGATAGGATCATCTTGAATGTGCATGCATCTGTGATGGTAGCTTAGCATTCAGACAAAATTAAGTCACTTAAACCTACATTTTATGCATGAATGACTTACATTAATGTATACATCCGAGTTCATAGCTCAGTAACTGTACATTGTTGGTTCAGGTAACCTTGCATATGCATGCAATTTTGATAGTATGTCGGCATCCAAGCAAAATTTGGTTGCTGCGACAACATGCCATAACTAGGCGAACTTTGTAAATGTTGATTACCTATGTTTATTCTGTCTGTCTGTGCATCCACAATTTTAACCTTGGCTGCAACTTTTGAACTATGTAACATAAAATTTTCATACTTGGCAAGTGTATAGGTCTAGTCAAGAGGAACATAAATATGCAAAAAATGAAGAAAAATAAATAGGTCAGGTCAAAAGTCAAGGNGTGTCCATACTTGTATTGTGTCCATACTTGTACTGTGTCCATACTTGTACTGTGTCCACACCTGTATTGTGTCCACACCAACTTAATTTTGCACTTACCATATCGATTCAGGATTCAGTTAGCGGGGGGTATCTTTGGCTGCCATTTGGCGACAGTTCTTGTTTGTCCTATTGAGATGGGGTTTGCTTGGTGTTATTGCTAATAAAATTGTGCAACTTTAGTATGCACTATGCAGACAGATTTTAGATAGCGTTTATCGTTTTTGAGACATAGGAGGCCCAAAGGTTGCCAAATGGGGGGAAAAAAAAAATATATTTTTTGTGAAATCTTGATGCAGTGTTTTCTCTGTAAGTTTCTTATGGTATGTTTAAACAGATACATTTAAAAATTAATATCATTTTCAATAAACAAGAGGCCCACAGGGGCTTTATCCGTTCCAGAATAAAGGTTGAATTGGGTGTTTTTTTCTGGTAATAAACAACTTTTGAACTTTGTAAGATACACTTTTGGTACTTGGCAAATGAATAGGTGTAGTCAAGACAAACATAAATATGCAAAAAAGTAGGTCAAAGGTCAAGGTCACAGAGGTAAAAAAAAAGGGTTAAATTTGGTATTTTCATATATTTTACTTTAGAATCTGGGACTGGGGGCATATGTAGTGTTTCACAAACACATCTTGTTATTGCAATGCTTTATAGCATTCTTTGTTCAACGTATTATGCGCATGAAGACTACAAATAGTACCAAAACATGTCGTCAGCATAGCAACTCCATGTGAATCCGTCAGTAATTTCATGATAGTGTCCATTTTGGTGATACTGAGAATATCAGTCTCTAGATCAAAGGAAATTTATACAAATCAGCGATAAATATAAAATGTCACACTCAAGTTTCAGTAATCGGTATGTATACTAGTGTTTGACATCTTATTGCATTTGTAGTTAGTTTTTTTATGCTTACTTTTTCAGATTTATGTAGGTATTTTTCGGGAATGTGTATGTGTAGATGGTCAAGACTGGTCAGAAGTGAATGATGATACCACAGGTAGAAATTTATGAAGGATATGGAAGATGAAAACAAATCCTGAAATGAAAATTTTTAGTTGGGCTGTTATTCCAACTCTGAATGCATGTTATACTTGCATTTAATACATATGTTTTTTTTTTTTTATGAAATTGAGGTTTTCTTCAGCATAGAGTGAATTGATTATTGAGAAACACTTCAGTATAGAGTGAATTGATTATTGAGAAACACTTAATCTTAATGTACTTGGTTTCTTTTTATACATACATTACCGGCAGTAAAAATGCTCAGTCCTAGAATTTCTCATTTCTTATACATGTATTTTCAAATCTTTAGTTTGAAACATTATTTATTTTCATAAAGGCATCCTAGATTCTCATCCCCACCCGCTCTGATTTTTTTTAACCTACCTCAGAAAAAATTATTTTGATTTTTGGCCGATTTGGGTAAATTTCTTTTAAAATGAGGCCAAACATAAAAATATGTTTGTTTCCCCTCGCCCGACCGGGTCAGAAAAAAGGGCCCGGGTCAAAACTTTTTTCGTCAAAAAATCACGATGTTTTTTAATTCCGTAAAAAAATCGTGTCCGTTCCATACCTAATCTGGACGTTACTTTTCTACTTTCGGAAGTCATCGGTATTTAACCATTTTGATAGATTATGTGCAAAAGGAAAACGTGCATCAGGATCGTTTGTCGGCAAGTTACCAATAAAAATACATACAAAACCAAAAGTTAGGCCGATCGTAGTCAAAGGACTTTACAGTTACGTGAGAGTTAGACCTGGTATGGCTCAAAACGAAGAAGGTCGTGCCGTTTGCAAACTCGTCGGGGACGGTCATGACGGTGACTTCGTTGCACAGGCACTTGTTTCATACAAAATGTCAGTCCCTCCCTCTCATCTTCGATTGAGGGACTGACATTTTTTATGAAACAAGTGCCTGTACTTGTTTCATAAAATTTTTTTTGGTCAACTCGTAAGTTGTTTTCGTCATCTGAGATTAAACCATTATTTGGCAAGGCTACTGTGTCCGATAAGCCTGCGAACCGCGCGACTTTTTGGACAGATTTTGGCAAACAAATAAGAGTTGTTCACGACTTTGTTACCTCTCTTTTGAGATTCGAGTCCAGAGATCCAAAAAGGAAACATCTGCCAAATTAACTTGTAATTTATGTTCTATGGATTTATATTTTCTAGGCCTGAGATGGTGGATGGTTAATGTCCTTTAAATTAACCTTTCCCACAACAACTTATTTTTCTTGAATCTTCCAAACATTTGGCCTTGGCAATGGTATTGGGTGCCGAAANAAAAGGGTTGAATTTTTCCCTTTTTTGTTCCTAGCTAATAACTGTGTCAAGCTTCTTTTTGTGTCCATCAAATTATTGTGTCAAGCTCTTTACTGTGTCCACAGTCACTTTAAACTACTTTTGTTGAAATTTCAGTGGTCGACATTGCTGCGGTCGTATCATGCTTCGCTCGGCGTAGCCCTTTATTTATCGGATTTTGATGGGGTTTCTTTCAGTAAACTCCTTAGGAAATTTCCAATTTGAATATGCCAACGAATTTAATGTGGCATGAACCATTCACGAGATAAATGGGGCCCAAAGGGGGCGAATGTCAAAAATTTCATTTTTTTTTATACCCCCTGCATTGCTTGAGGTGTATAGTGTTCATGGTGTCCGTCTGTCCATCCGTCTTTCTGTACCCAAAAGCTGGTATCCACTACTCTTTCAAAACCAGTGATTTGAATTTCATGAAACTTATGCAGGAGCTTAATTACATACTGTAGATGTGCACTATGCTTTTTGTTTTCCAATAATTCCTTTTTTCCCAATTTTTGACATGTTTTGGACTTAGTCATTTTATCTCAATGCAAACCATATGGTGACCACATGGTATCCACTACTCCTCTTAAACCATTGATTTGAATTTCATGAAACTTATGCAGCAGCTTTATTACATATTGCAGATGTGCACTACGCTTTTTAGTTCACCTCAACGAAGTAGAGGGGGACTATTGGAGTACCCCCGGCGTCCACGTCCGCATTGAGTATATATCTTTGTAACTATGCAGTGTAGCTTCATCAAACTTTGCATGCAGGTGCATCTTGGGCTAACTCACAGCATCCAAGAAAATTAGGTCTCTCTGACCTATATTTTCCGCTTGAGTGGCTTGCATTCAAATTTACATTTCAGTTCATATCTCAGCTACTATGCATAGTACCATAATCTAACTGTGCATATGCATGCATCTTTATGGTAGGTCAGCATCCATGTAAAATTAGTTCAATTTGACCTAAATTTTCTGCTTGAGTGACTTACATTCAAGTTTACGTCCGAGTTCAGCAGACGCAGTCACTGTACATGGTAGGATCATCTATCCTTACATGTGCATGCATCTTTGATGGTAGTTCAGCATCCAGGCAAAATTAGGTCACTTTGACCTATATTTTCCGCTTGAGTGACTTACATTCAAGTGTACGTCCGAGTTCAGTTCTTAGTCATTGTATATGGTAGGATCATCTATCCTTGCATATGCATGCATTTTTGGGGGTAGGTCAGCATCCAGGCAAATTTAGGTCCCTTTGACCTATATTTTCCGCTTGAGTGACTTACATTAAAGTTTACCTCCAAGTTCAGATCTCAGTCACTGTACATTGTAGGATCATCTTTCCTTGCATGTGCATGCATCTTTAACGGTAAGTCAGCATCCAGGCAAAATTAGGTCACTTTGACCTACATTTTCCGCTTGAGTGACTTACATTCAAGTTTATGTCCGAGTTCAGATCTCAGTAACTGTACATGGTACAATCATCTAAACTTACATGTATGTGCATGCATCTTTGATTGTAGGTCAGCATCCAGGAAAAATAATGTCACTTTGACCTATATTTTCCGCATGAGTGACTTACATTCAAGTTTACCTCCGAGTTCAGTTACTGTACATGGTAAGATCATCTAGCCTTTGTATACATGCATTAGGGATGGTAAATCAGCACCTTGGCCAAATTGGGTTTCTGTGTCCATTTGCCATAACTTCGGTATTTAGTAATTTGACCTATATTTTCTGCATGATCGACCTACATTCCAGTTTACGTCTGAGTTCAGATCTAAGTTTACGTCCGAGTTCAGTTACTGTACATGGTAAGATCATCTAGCCTTTGTATACATGCATTAGGGATGGTAAATCAGCACCTTGGCCAAATTGGGTTTTTGTGTCCATTTGCCATAACGAGGCGAACTTTGTAATCGTTGATTACCTATGTTTGTTATGCCCCCGCCGCTAGGCGGTCGGGGGCATTAAGGTTTACCCTGATCCGTACGTCCGTATGTACATCCGTATGTCCGTACGTCCATCTTTTTGGTTTCCAGATGCTAACTTGAGTATCAATTTCTGGGTTGGTACCCCAAAGGTCAAGGTTACAGTTGCTAAAAATAGACTAAAATTTCAATAAGATTTTGGTTTCCGGATGATAACTTGAGTATACTACATAGGATCAAAACCAAACTTGGTCACATGCTTGCTTATCGCCCAAGACAGAACCCTATCGATTTCCAGGTTTCTACCTCCAAGGTCAAGGTCACAGTTGCTAAAAATAGAATAAAATTTCAATCAAATTTTGGTTTCTGGATGATAACTTGAGTATACTACATTGGATCAAAACCAAACTTGGTCACATGTTTACTTATCACTCAAGACAGAACCCTATGGATTTCCGGGTTGGTATCCCCAAGGTCAAGTTCACAGTTGCTAAAAATAGACTAAAATTTCAATAAAATTTTGGTTTCCGGATGATAACTTGAGTATACTACATAGGATTAAAACCAAACTTGGTCACATGCTTGCTTATCGCACAAGACAGAACCCTATCGATTTCCGGGTTGGTACCCCCGAGGTCACAGTTGCTAAAAATAGAATAAAATTTCAATAAAATTTTGGTTTCTGGATGATAACTTGAGTATACTACATTGGATCAAAATCAAACTTGGTCACATGTTTATTTATCACTCAAGACAGAACCCTATGAATTTCCGGGTTGGTATCCCCAAGGTCAAGGTCACAGTTGCTAAAAATAGACTAAAATTTCAATAAAATTTTGGTTTCTGGATAATAACTTGAGTTTACTACATAGGATCAAAACCAAAATTGGTCACATGCTTGCTTATCATCCAAGACAGAACCCTATCGATTTCCGGGTTGGTACCCCCAAGGTCAAGGTCAAAGTTGCTAAAAATAGACTAAAATTTCAATAAAATTTTGGTTTCTGGATGATAACTTGAGTTTACTACATAGGATCAAAACCAAAATTGGTCACATGCTTGCTTATCACCCAAGACAGAAGGCTATTGATTTCAGGGATGGTACCCCCAAGGTCAAGGTCACAGTTGCTAAAAATAGACTAAAATTTCAATAAAATTTTGGTTTCCGGATGATAACTTGAGCATCCTGCATCGGATCAAAACCAAACTTGGTCACATGCTTGCTTATCACCAAATACAGAACCCTATCCATTTCCGGGTTGTTACTCCCAAGGTCAAGTCACAGTTGCTAAAAATAGACTAAAATTTCAATAAAATTTTGGTTTCCGAACGACTACTTGAGTATTCTGCATCTGATCAAAACCAAACTTGGTCACTTGCTTACTTATCACAATAGACATAATCCCATAGATTTTAGCGTTGATACCCCAAGGTCACAGTTGCTAAAAATAGATTAGTATTACATATAATAGGAAAAATGAAAGGATATGGAGTGAATGTACATGTGAAAAAAATACACACAATACATAGAAGACTGTTTCTCAGATTATTTGTTGGAACTACACATTATATCAAAACCAAACCAAGTCCAGTGCCTATTTATCACAGAAGAAAGATCCTTTTTTATATTTATTCGATATATATATTGTACATAGTTATGCCTTTAATAATTTAAGGGTTTCGATTGCAAGGAGGTGGGGCATCCGTGTCCCATGGACACATTCTTCCATTTTTTTCCCGATAATTCCATTTTTCCAGATGTTTGACATGTTTTGGACTTTGTCATTCTAGCTCAATGCAAACCATAAGGTGACCACCTGTTATCCACTACTCCTCCTTGGCCACTGATTGGAATTTCATGAAACTTATGCAGGAGCTTGATTACATGTTGAAGATGACCTTCACATTCTAAATTTAAATCATTCACGTGGGATTCTCGGGACTTTTCATTCAGTCGGCAATAAATAAAAAAGGTGCGTTAGTGCAGGAGACTACTTCGATACATGGGTATCTCATCGCCGAATGAATGAAAATTCCCGAGAATCCTGCGTGAATGATTTAAATTTAGAATGTGAAGGTCATGGTAGTTTCACATTCAGTGCCATGAACTATGATAAATGTCAAATACCAGTAAACGAATCCAGATATAGGAATGAAGTGGGGCTTTCCTACAATATAAAATGAGTTTTCTGTTCAGAAAATCATTCAGGAAGACAATGTAAAAGGCAGAATTATAACATTTTGGTTATTTTATTGAGAAAATTGTAAACGAAGCGAGCGGGGTATCAGGAATAGGATTTCCCTTGTGTTTTTTCTCTGAGATTCATATTTGATAGGAAACAATTTTTTTTTCTAGACCAGGAGCAAGTCCCTGTGCAGTTTCCATGCTATAAGGGGTCAAAAGGGGCCAAAATTGCAATTATTAGAAATTTGTGAAATCTTTATATTTCATTAGATTTTGATGGCTTTTTTTCCTTGCATTCCTCTCAATGTAAGCTTTAAGTAATGTTCAACAGATTTGGTGTAGCTCTTACTGTTTCTGAGCTATAAGGGGTCAAAGGGGCCAAAATTGCAATTTCAAGAAATATGTGAAATCTTTATTTTTCACCAGATTTTAATGGGATTTTTTCTTAGGATTATTCTCATTGTAAGCTTTATGTCCAGCTAATTACTGTATCAAGCTTTTTTTTATTTCCATCTAATTACCGTGTCAAACTTTTCACTGTGTCCACATTTGCTATAAATTACACTTGTTCCATTTCAGTGGTCGACATTCTGGGGTCGTATCATGCTGCACTCTGCGTAGCTCTTTATTTTTTCGGGATAAGAAAAGGTGAAAACAGTTGATTATAATTATAATGTTCAAGATGTGACTATTTTTGTATTTTATTACTGCGGATAACCTCTACTTTGGGTGGGTATAAATTCAGCGACATTATCATTTCAGCGACTATTGCTTCAGCAACATTTTTTGGGTAATTCTGTGTATCATTTTAGCGACGTTTTTTCTATGTATTATATATGAATTCAGGGATGCCAAATTTTTAAAAAATTATGTAAAATAAAATATGACCTCTTATAAAGAAATAAATCAAAATATACATTGATGTAAATTTTCAAAAAGGTTAAGTACAAAAACTATCAGTTAGAATGGATACAGTACCAGTTGGAGGTATTTCGAAGGTATTTGCTCAACGTCAATGAATACAGAACTGTGTTGATAGGAACTCTTTGTGTAGTGTGTAGTTGAAAGCGTTAGAGTAGGGTTAAGGTTATTGCGATACACATAGAATAATACCCCAGTATTGTTAGGTGATGAACCAAAAATTCTCCTTTGTTGAAAGATGAACTGAAGTTATACATCTAAACAATACCTATTGTAGAAGTATGAATCTGCTTTAGGGCATTCTATTGTCAATCAACTCTTGATTAAATTACCTATGGAAAAAATTTCCTTCCTTGGTCAAGAATTTTGTTGCAACTTACTGTTTTGTCATTTAATGATTACTTAATAATGACTTAATGGTGAAATTATTTCCCTAATGGTCAAGTCTTTTA
>MJUU01051711.1:0-11445 GCA_002080025.1 Modiolus philippinarum | reverse complement strand
GAGATCTTTTGTCAATCATAGAAAATTTACCGACTTAGTTAATTTTCGAGATCTTTTGTCAATCGTAGAAAATTTTCCTAACATTTTTCTCAGTAACTACTCATCACTGCAACTTGAAATTTTGTATGCAAGTTTATAATGATGTCCTTTACCACAAGTAGCGATTTCAGGATTGCCGGACATCTACTTCCTGTTTACCAACTTAGTTAATTTTCAAGATCTTTTGTCAATCGTAGAAAATTTACGTAACAGTTTTATCAGTAACTACTCATCACTGCAACTTGAAATTTTGTATGCAAGTTTATAATGATGTCCTATACTGCAAGTAGCGATTACAGGATTGCCAGACATCTACTTCCTGTTTACCGACTTAGTTAATTTCTGAGATCTTTTGTCAATCATAGAAAATTTACCGACTTAGTTAATTTTCGAGATCTTTTGTCAATCGTAGAAAATTTTCGTAACAGTTTTCTCAGTAACTACTCATCACTGCATCTTGAAATTTTGTATGCAAGTTTATAATGATGTCCTATACCACAAGTAGCGATTTCAGGATTGCCGGACATCTTCTTCCTGTTTACCAATTTAGTTAATTTTCAAGATCTTTTGTCAATCGTAGAAAATTTTCGTAACAGTTTTCTCAGTAACTACTCATCACTGCAACTTGAAATTTTGTATGCAAGTTTATAAAGATGTCCTATACTGCAAGTAGCGATAACAGGATTGCCGGACATCTACTTCCTGTTTACCGACTTAGTTAATTTTCGAGATCTTTTGTCAATCGTAGAAAATTTTCGTAGCAGTTTTCTCAGTAACTACTCATCACTGCAACTTGAAATTTTGTATGCAAGTTTATAATGATGTCCTATCCCGCAAGTAGCGATTACAGGATTGCTGGACATCTACTTCCTGTTTACTGACTTAGTTAATTTTCAAGATCTTTTGTCAATCGTAGAAAATTTTCGTAACAGTTTTCTCAGTAACTACTTATCACTGCAACTTGAAATTTTGTATGCAAGTTTAGAATGATGTCTTATACTACAAGTAGTACATGATTTAGGATTGCCAACTATTTACTTCCTGTTTACCGGGAATTGTGCAATTATAACTATTTTAGTGACAAATTATATTGGGATCTTCTACATGGGGAGTGGGGGGTATCATTTTGTCGCCCTCCAGGCCACAGTACCTCTAGTTTGACTTGGATATTAAAAGCAATAAATCTGTTGGTGGTGCATCTGTGTCTTTTATAAACACATTTTCTGGTTAAATCCATATTGAAGGATGCACATGTTAAGTTTTCCATTTTTTGGTAACCTCTTGTAATATTTTAATATTATTACATCAGTATTTGCCCCTTGATTAGAACTACCAGATTCACCAACAATTATGGATCCATGACATACATTTTAGGCTTGAGTGACTTTTGTTAAATTTTACATTTAAGTCTATTTCTCAACAACTACACATACAACAAGTATGTTTCATCAATTTAATTGCCTTTGGCTTTGACCTATATTTTATGCTTGAGTGACTTTTGTTATCCCCTTGCCCAATGAAGTTGGGAAGGGGATATAGCATCTCGCCCGTCCGTCCGTCCGTCCGCCCGTCCATCCGTCCGTCCGTTCGTCCCACCTCTGGTTAAAGTTTGTGTTAAGGTTCATATCTGAGGAACTACATGTGGCACATCAATCATCTTTGGTCGGTAGATGCGCCTTGGAGAGTGATGCTGCTTTGGATGATAATTGGGTCACTCTGACCTACATTTTATGCTTCAGTGACTCAGGTTAAAGTTTGTGTTAATGTTCATATCTGAGAAACTACATGTGGCACATCAATCATCTTTGGTCAGTAGATGCATCTTGGAGAGTGATGCTGCTTCGGATGATGATGTGGTCACTCTGACCTACATTTCATGCTTCAATGACTCGGGTTAAAGTTTGCGTTAAGGTTCATATCTGAGAAACTACAGGTGGCACATCAATCATTTTTGGTCAGTAGATGCGTCTTGGAGAGTGATGCTGCTTAGGATGATAATTGGGTCACTCTGACCTACATTTTATGCTTGAGTGACTCTGATTAAAGTTTGTGTTAAGGTTCATATCTGAGAAACTACATGTGGCACATCAATCATCTTTGGTCAGTAGATGGGTCTTGGAGAGTCAAGCTGCTTCGCATGATGATTAGGTCACTCTGACTTACATTTCATGCTTCAATGACTCAGGTTAAAGTTTGTGTTAAGGTTCATATCTGAGAATCTACATGTGGCATATCAACCATCTTTGGTTAGTTGATGTATTTTGGAGAGTGATGTTGCCTCAGATGATAAATGGGTCACTGTGACCTACATTTTATGCTTCAATGACTTGGGTTAAAGTTTGCATTAATGTTCATGTATGAGATACCCTATGTGTTACATCAATCATCTGTGGTCAGTAGATGCGTCTTTAGAGTCTTGCTGCTTCAGATGATAATTGGGTCACTTTGACCTACATTTTACACTTGACTGACTTTGGTTAAAGTTTCCATAAATGTTTATATCTGAGATACTACACGTTACACATAATGATCTTACTGTTAAGTGGATGTACCTTCTACATTCATTTTTACATCTTAAGATTATATAAGGGTTATTATTTCTTAACAGCAGGTGAGGGGATTAGCTGTTGTTTGCGACTGCTCCCACTTCTAGTTTAATTTTGCATTAACATTAATTTCTCATCTACTGCACATCATATGTTTCATCAAATTAATCACCCTGATGAGTACTACCCAATTCATCAAGAATTAAGTGGCTTTGACCTATATTTACGCTGAGTGACCTGCGAATATAAATCCCCACGAATAAGTCTGAGACTGAAAACCGCGAAAATTTCGTACCGCGAATATAAAACACTTACAGTACCTAAACTTCTTTCAAAGGACATTAAAGAAAGGTAGTAATCAAACAAAAAGTTTTGCATCAAGTCCATTTTTTGGTAACCTCTTGTAATATTTTAATATTATTATACCCCCGCTACATAGTAGTGGGGTATACTGGTTTACCTCCGTTCGTTCGTTCGTTCGTCCGTTCGTCTGTCCGTAACCACACTTTTCTCAGCAACTACTCTACAGAATGAAATCATATTTTGGCAAAAGCTTTCTCATGATGGTCCGATGTGTATATACAGATTTCAAGATTACCGCATAAGTACTTCCTGTTTACCGAGACTTCATTGTTTTTTTTTTATTGTTGTACGGCATATGGAATTTTTCGTCACAATTTTTTCTGAAACTGTAAGAGGGATTCAATTGTTGTTATGCATAGAGCTTCCTTATGGTCCAATCTATCATGTATTCGGATTTCAAGGTTACACCATAAGCACTTCCTGTTTGCCGACACATCATTGTTTTTAATTGTTGTATAATATATGGAAGCTTTCGTCGCAATTTTTTCAACAACTGTAAGTGGGATTCAATTGTTGCTTTGCACAGAGCTTCCTTATGGTCCAATCTATCATGTATTCCGATTTCAAGGTTAAGTCATAAGCACTTCCTGTTTGCCTAGACATCATTGTTTTTCATTGTTGTACAATATATGGAATTTTTCGTCACAATTTTTTGTGAAACTGAAAGTGGGGTTCAATTGTTGTTTTGCACAGAGCTTCCTTATGGTCCAATCTATCGTGTATTCGAATTTCAAGGTTACGCCGTGAGCACTTCCTGTTTGCTGATATGTCATAGTTCTTCATTGTTGTGCAACATATGGCATTTTTTGTTACAATTTTTCATGAAACTGTAAATGGGATTCAATTGTTGTTTTGCACAGAGCTTCCTTATGGTCAAATCTATTGTGTATTCAGATTTCAAGGTTATGTGATAAACACTTCTTGTTTGCAAAGACGTCATTGTTTTTCTTTGTTGTACAATATATGGAGTTTTTCGTCACAATTTCTTTTGAAAATGTAAGGCAGATTCAATTGTTGTGCAGACATTTATAGTTGAATATGTTGGTTACTAGAATTATACATCATTGTGTTTATACTTGCATTGTGTCCACACTTGTACTGTGTCCACACCTGTGTTGTGTCCCTATACAATTAAATTTGCACTTGCCACATTGATTCAGGGTTCAATGAGCGGGGGTATATCAGGCTGCCATTGGGCGCCAGCTCTTGTTACATCAGTATTTGCACCTTGATTAGTACTATCAGATTCACCAACAATTATGGATCCATGACATACATTTTAGGCTTGAGTGACTTTTGTTAAATTTTGCATTTAAGTCTATTTCTCAACAACTACACATACAACAAGTATGTTTCATCAATTTAATTGCCTTTGGCTTTGACCTATATTTTATGCTTGAGTGACTTTTGTTTAATTTTGCATTAACATTAATTTCTCATCCACTGCACATCATATGTTTCATCAAATTAATCACCCTGATGAGTACTACCCAATTCATCAAGAATTAAGTGGCTTTGACCTATATTTACGCTGAGTGACTTTTGTTAAATTTTCCATTTAAGGTAGTAGACCTAGGTTAAGGGAGATAACTCTTTAAATCAGCAAGGTGTTTGAAGCAGTCCATTTCATCGACGCTTTTCAAGCATTTATGTGAAAAAGAATCAAAATCATCTGTGTTACTTAGAAGCTTCCAATATATTTATGAAAATGTTTAAAACAAACATACAAGTGATTTTTAAGAGTTATGTCCCTTAACCTAGGTCTACCTCCTTAAGTCCATTTCTCAACGGTGTTGCATCAAATAAGTCGCCTTGATGGGTGCTATCCAAATCAAGAACAATTTAGTGTCTTTCACCTACATTTTACGCTTGAGTGACTTACGGTAAATTTTGTGTTTTAAGTCCATTTCTAAACAACTACACAACATATCATTATGATGTTTCATGAAATGACTCATCTTGGTGAAAACTACCAAATTCTTAGACAATTTGTTGACTTTGAAAAACATTTTACACTTGAATGACATTGTTAAATTTTTGCATTAGGCCCATTTATTAGCAACTAAGTGTTTAATCAAATAAATCACTCTAGTGAGTACTGCATAATTCAATATTTTTATATTCAATATTTTTACCACTATTTTATGCTTCAGCGACTTTAGTTGAGCATTTTTTGTTTACATCCATTACTAAACAATTATTTAATGAATAATCATCTGTAACAGAACTCTTGATGGTTCAATTTCAATTCAGTGATGGGGAACTAAATTTCATAACAGTTTGGCTAAAGTTATCTATTGCGATAAATTTGTTGGCGGGGCATCCATGTCTTATAGACTCATTCTCTAGTCTTTGTAAGGTATTCATTTGAAGGTATTCTTTTATCCCCCAAACTTATTTTCATCTATTTAAGGTGTATGGCGTCATTGATGCAAAAAGCATTAAATAGTGTTATTCTTTTTAGCTCACCTGGCCTAAAAGGCCATGTGAGCTATTGCCATCACTTGGCATCCATCGGTGTCCGTCGTCCTTCGTCCTTCCGTCTGTCATAAACTTTTTCAAAAATCTTCTCCTCTGAAACCCCTAAACCAAATTTAACCAAACTTGGCCGGTATGTAGATTAAAAATCGTGTTCGATTAGTCCGAGGACCAAACAACATGGCTGCGGTTACTAAAAAATAGCACATAGGGGTAAATTGCAGTTTTTTGCAAATAACTCAAAAACCGTTAAAAGGTATCAAAAATCTGACAAGGTAAAAGTGATCAGCATGGTAAGATCTACCCGCTCTGCAATTTTGAAGAAAATCTGATTACCGGTTCTGGAGTTATTGCCCTTTTTCCAGAAATTTTTATAAATTTTAATGTTTTATATTTTTTATCAAAGAAACTATAGCAGATAGAGGTCAACTTCAACTGCTAAAATGTTCAGCATATCAAGATCTACCCGCCCTGAAATTTTGGAGAAAATCGGAAAACCTTTGTAGGAGTTATTGCCCTTTTTTCACAGAGTTTTAAAAATTTTCACATTTTTCGTCTTTTATATCCAAAACTATAGAAGATGAAGGTTAAGTGTAAATTGATAAAATGTTTGCCATGCTGTGGAGATTTCCAAAGTGGTGTAAAAAATAGTACATTGACTGCCATTTTCAAAATGGCTGCCAAAAAAGGTGGGAAAATTCAACATTGTCTGATTTCAATGAAATGTGGTTTCCAAATAGATATTGATGTTGCGACTTCAAAAACTGATGTTGAAAATTGTTTGTTGAATGCCATTTTCAAAATGGCTGCCAAAAAAGGTGGGAAAATTCAACATTGTCTGATTTCAATGAAATTTGGTTTCCAAATAGATATGATGTAGCGATGTGTTTCTTCACAATATAAGAAATATATTTAAACTAGATTGTAAAGGGGAACCCCTGCCAAAATTTTTTTATGGAAAGGGGGACTTGGAATGTTTTGATTTCAGCAATATGCATTATCTGAATTAAAAGGGGAACCCTTGCCAAAATTTTTTTTTTTGAATGATGGTCTGAAATGGGTTGTAATGGATAGTGGGGCTTAAAATTACTGTGGAAACTGCTGAATCTACTTTCCCAATTGGAACCATACTTGGTGACAACTGTCAATAGTCGGTACCTATCAAAGAATGTTTCTGGTAAGTCCGCATGTATTCCAAGATGGCCGCCAGCGGGGGACATAGTTTAACATTGGACCTTATGGGAAAAACACATTCAAAGACATTCTTCTCTGAAACTACTTGGTCATTTGGAATTACAACTTGGTCACAATAGGCCTTTAATGATCTTCTTAAAAAATTGTCTGATAAGTCTGCATCTCATTCGAGATGCCCGCCAGCATGGACCATTGTTTAACATTGGTCCCTATGGGGAAAGCAGGTTCAAAGATTTTCTTCTTTGAAATTTCTAGAAAATGAGACACTTTAACATTGGGTTAATTTGGGCTGCAGTTTATGCCAGTCATGGACCTCTTGAGCTACACAGGCTCTTGAGAGCCTCTAGTTGATATCTCATAACAAATATACTTGGCTTTAATTGTCTGATCATGCTTGTTATTTGCTAAGTGATACAGTATTAGTCATACAACCCATAATTGCCTTCATCCTGATACTGTATGGTTGCTATATTTCTTGGGGTATTAATTTTCGCGCTATTCGCGTTTTATACGACGAGCGCGAAAATTAATACCCGCGAATATTTCACTATTAACCTGAATATAACTGAAAATTATGACGTAAAGTAAAAATCCGCGAATATAAATCCCCGCGAATAAATCTGAGACTGAAAACCGCGAAAATTTCGTACCGCGAATATAAAACACTTTACAGTACCCAAACTTCTTTCAAAGGACATTAAAGAAAGGTAGTAATCAAACAAAAATGTCAAATCAGGACACAAACAAATAAATAAGTATTAACCAGTTGGAGGTTGCAACCCCTCCTTTTTGGACCCTTTATAGATATTAATAAAGTTTTCTTTTGAAAATTGTTATTTTACAAAGATTGCGCTCACATATTTTACAATTTTACAAATTATTGCGATTGTTTTAATATTTAAGAAATTAAGAAAGTGCTGCTTACTAGATAAAATAAAATCTTTGAGACTATCAGAAAAAGTGAAGAAATTGGACAAATATGGAGATTGAAGAAGCCCTCAAGTACCAGGTTCTTTGAAAGATTGAAGACATTAAAAAAATAGGAATCGTATACTTTTGCACCCTTGTTTTAGACAGGATATTAAGTAATTGAGACACGTATAGTTGCATGAAAGACAAGTCTTCGATTTTAAAAGAAATTTACAAAAATAAGACTCACATCTTTGATTCTCAGTGTTGAAACTAAAATCTGTTATAAGGTCAAGCAAAATTCCCACTTAAATAAAATAACAACATGAGTGGAGGATCTTGTTTCCTGGATGTTTAGTCATTAGATAGAACAAAGGTTACGGATAGCCATCAGGTATCGATTCTACTAATGAAACGGGTAATAGTTAACCATCAGATAAAGTCAGTCGAGCCGAACATTAATTCATATAACAGAGTTTCGAGTTTCGATTCTACTAATGAAACAGGTAATAGTTAACCATCAGATAAAGTCAGTCGAGCCGAAAATTAACTCGTATAACAGCCATCAGATAAAGTCAAACGTGTCAAAAATGAACTCATATAACAGCCATGAGATAAAGTCAGTCGAGTCGAAAATTAACTCATATTACAGCCATCAGAAACAGTCAGTCGAGTCGAAAATTAACTAATATTACAATGTGATAAACAGCCATCAGATAAAGCCAGTCGTGTCGAAAATTAACTCATATAACAGCCATCAGATAAAGTCAATCGAGTCAAAAATTAACTACTATAACAGCCATCAGATAAAGTCAATCGAGTCAAAAATTAACTACTATAACAGCCATCAGATAAAGTCAATCGAGTCAAAATTAACTAATATAACAATGTAAAAGACAGCCATCAGATAAAGTCAGTCGAGTCGAAAATGAACTGATATAACAATGTAAAAGACAGCCATCAGATAAAGTCAGTTCAGTCAAAAATTAATTGATATAACAATGTAAAAGACAGCCATCAGTTAAAGTCAGTCAAGTCAAAAATTAACTGATATAACAATGTAAAAGACAGCCATCAGATAAAATCAGTCGAGACAAAAATTAATTGATATAACAATGTAAATGACAGCCATCAGATAAAGTCAAATGAGTCGAAAATTAATTTATACAACAATGTAAACGACAGCCATCAGATGAAGTCAATTAACTAAATACCGAAGTTACTGTGAATTTACTTTCTGCATATGCGCATTTCGACAACTTATGTCTCTTCAGTGCAGATAAAATCTAAACGTTTGGAAGACCATACACTCAAGGATGTTTAAAATCTGATAGAGAACAAAAAAACAAATATAAGCTAAATGTAAAGCCAAAATAAGCTAAGGACAGAGCTTTGCACGAGGGAGATACTCCTTAGTTTTCAACAAAATTTACAAAAATTTAGATATCGTAAGTTTCCAAAAATAATCGGCTTTCAGGTCAGCACCGTAGTACTGACTACTGGGCTCGTGAATACCCTCGGGGACTAATAGTCCACCAGCAGTGGCATCGACCCATTGGTAACAAATAACAAAAACCCGAAGTTACTGTGAATTTACTTTCTGCATATGCGCATTTCGACAACTTTTATCTCTTCAGTGCAGATAAAATCTAAACTTTTGGAAGACCATACACTCAAGGATGTTTAAAAACTGATAGAGAACAAAAAACCAAATATGATCTAAATGTAAGGCCAAAATCAGCTAAGGACAGAGCTTTGCACCAGGGAGATACTCCTAAGTTTTCAACAAAATTTACAAAAATTTAGATATTGTAAGTGTCCAAAAATAATCGGCTTTCAGGTCAGCACCGAAGTACTGACTACTGGGCTGGTGAATACCCTCGGGGACTAATAGTCCACCAGCAGTGGCATCGACCCAGTGGTAACAAATAACTAAATACCGAAGTTACTGTGAATTTACTTTCTGCATTTGCGCATTTCGACAACTTATGTCTCTTCAGTGCAGATAAAATCTAAACGTTTGGAAGACCATACACTCAAGGATGTTTAAAAACTGATAGAGAACAAAAAACCAAATATAAGCTAAATGTAAAGCCAAAATTAGCTAAGGACAGAGCTTTGCACGAGGGAGATACTCCTTAGTTTTCAACAAAATTTACAAAAATTTAGATATTGTAAGTTTCCAAAAATAATCGGCTTTCAGGTCAGCACCGAAGTACTGACTACTGGGCTGGTGAATACCCTCGGGGACTAATAGTCCACCAGCAGTAGCATCGACCCAGTGGTAACAAATGACTAAATACCGAAGTTACTGTGAATTTACTTTCTGCATATGCGCATTTCGACAACTTATGTCTCTTCAGTGCAGATAAAATCTAAACGTTTGGAAGACCATACACTCAACAAGGATGTTTAAAAACTGATAGAGAACAAAAAACCAAATATGATCTAAATGTAAAGCCAAAATCAGCTAAGGACAGAGCTTTGCACGAGGGAGATACTCCTTAGTTTTCAAAAAAAATTACAAAAATTTGGATATTGTAAGTTTCCAAAAATAATGAGTCGAAAATTAAATGATGTAACAATGTAAATGGCAGCCATTAGATAAAGTCAAATGAGTCGAAAATTAACTGACAGCCATTAGATAAAGTCAAATGAGTCGAAAATTAATTGATACAACAATGTAAACGGCAGCCATCAGATAAAGTCAAATGAGTCGAAAATTAACTGATATAACATTGTAAATGGCAGCCATCAGATAAAGTCAAATGAGTCGAAAATTAATTGATATAACAATGTAAAGGCAGCCATCAGATAAAGTCAAATGAGTCGAAAATTAACTCATATAACAATGCAATAGACAGCCATCAGATAAATTCAGTTGAGATTCAATTCAGCTGATGAAACACAAGTAATGCTTCATCATAAGATAATGTAAGTTCAGTAATTGATAAAGCCAATGTAATGGTTAGCCATTTTAATTTTGAACATTAACCGATGAAACAAAGGCTTAGGTTAGTCATTAAATAAAGTCAGTTAGGGTGAACATTATTGTTAACAATTAGACAGTCAGTTGACTTGAACATTAGTCATAAAACAAAGGTAATGGCTAGCCATCAAATAAAAGTTTTGATGAAACATAGGCAATGGCTACTTATCAGGTAAGTCAGTAAAGTCGAAAATTAACTGATAAAACAAAGGTTAAAAAAATACGTCAGATGAAGTCAGTCAACTTAAAATTCAACCTGTGAATCATTTGTTATAGTTCATCCGATAAAATGATTATTTTCCAAGCAGCTGATGAAATTACGGTGATGGTTGCTGAGATGCCATTAGATGATATTGGTAGATATTCATATTTACTGATGAAATAAGTGTGATGGTTTCCCATTCGATAAAAATTGGTCAAGTTTCAGATTAAAGCTATTAGATAAAGTCAGCTAGTCATGGTTCAAATCAAAGGTCGAATTTCAGATCATATGGAATGGTTTTCCGTTAAATAAATCAGCCGAATTTCACAGCAAAGGCAAAGGTTAGCCATTTGATAAAGTTAGTAAAATATCAGATAAGGAAATGGAAAGCCATTAGGTAAAGACAGTAGAATTTCAAATCAAAGGTAATGGTTAGCCATTAAATTCAGTCAGTCGAATTTCAGATCAAATGTAATGGTTTTACGTTAAATAAATCAGCCGAATTTCACAGCAAAGACAAAGGTTAGCCATTAGATAAAGTTAGTAAAATATCAGATAAGGAAATGGAAAGCCATTAAGTAAAGACAGTAGAATTTCAAATCAAAAGTAATGGCTAGCCATTAGATATAATCAGTGGAACTTTAAATTAAGGGTATTGGTTAGCCATTAGATAAAGTCGGTCGAATTTCGGATCAAAGGTAATGGTTAGCCAATAAAGTCAGCTG
>MJUU01051709.1:117883-143706 GCA_002080025.1 Modiolus philippinarum | reverse complement strand
CCCACACCCAACGGCAGGTCGGAGTCGGCCCCTGAATAAAGAGCAATCTAAAAATAGTAAATTAAGTAAACTAACTAGAAAAAGACAAGACACACAAAGGCTTAATTAATTTCCTGACTTAGGACAGGCGCAAACCTGCTGCGGCGGGGTTAAATAATATTTGTTTCTAGACAAAACAAAAAGTAAAATCAAGGATACTCCGAAATTTTCTTTAACTCCATATTTTGAACAGAATACCGTTAATGTTAAATAATTGCTTCCAAACTGTAGTCTTGGATTATAATATACATTTTAGCTCCTTGAACTAGCCGGGAGTTTAGCGGCGAGCACTCCTCGACCCATCTTTTCTAATTACGTTGATTGAAACTTATTTTATTGGCTTAACATGACAATTAGATTGGGCACAAATTATACAATTTAGAATTGCCCTTTCCAATTATTACATAAAATACATACATAGACATAATAAATACAATTATTTCTAATATACGTATACAAAATGGATAGCAACAGAGATGAAAAGGTATATAAAAGGTATTAAGTGTTAGCTAGGTCGTTCGATTGATTGATAAAACAGTTAGTTTGTAAACCGCCCTGTTTCTTTAATATACGTTTGAACGCGACTAAAAATTAGTTGGTTTGTTTCCTGATCCTGTTCTTCCAACCCATAAAGTAAGACGGCCAAATTAAATGGAATATTCATTGACGAGATGCTAGTAATTAGTTTGTTTCTTTGAACACGGAATTAAGAGCAATTATTAAAAAAATGTTCTACTGACTCAGTGGCTGCACCACATGCACAAGAGGCAATCTCAGATAAATTGCAGCGGAATAAGTCATAATTAAGAGAACTACAACGGTTTCTAAGTCGAGCGTGAATAATATTAATGACTCGATTCCCAGTGTAAAAATGGCAAGGGGGTTTTGAATAATGCAAGTATCTTATTTTAAGTTTACTTTTGAAGATATTGACAGAAGTTGCACTACGCAACTGTGTATCAAGATCATTCCAAAATTTTAATGTGGATGGAAAAAATGAACTCTGATAAATATTAAGACGACACAAAGGTACAGTAACATTTTGACTATTCCTCAAATTGTATGGTGTTGTGTCTGAAACAAGAGGCGGCATCAAATCATTTAAATACTCCGGACACTGACCGTTTGTAATTTTATAAAATAAAACAAGTTTTTGTTGCTCGCGTCTAGCTGCAAGTGTTTCCCAGCCTGTTTCTAATTACGTTTTGTCTATTCTTTCCATTTCATGATTGTGGTCTTAAAGTAAGTGGTCTACCTGTATTGGGTTTTATTTGTATGTTTATTATACTATAGGGAAACGGGATAGAGAAAGGGGAGGTTTGGGTATCCATAGACCGGTTTAACCCTACCGCTGGCTGTTGCCAGTGCCGGTACCAAGTTCGGCTATCCCGAGTTCCTATCGTTATCTATGTTTGTCTTTTGTCATTTTATTGTTTTTCTTGTGCAGTTCCCTGGTTGATTGTGACATGTGATTGTAATGTTCGGTCATTGTAAGTGTTTCCTGTAATCTTCCCTTCATTAATGTAGATGTAACAAATCGACGACTTTTACAAACAAACAAATAAATGATAGTCAAATACCTTTCCAGAATGTCCAATCTTCCTCCCTGTAATGTTTACTTGCTTGCACATGTCTCCCATGTGTTTCTGTAATGTATGGATTCAATTTTTCTGCAGGAAAAATTTTGGCAAACTTGGTGCTGTGTTCCCTGATAAAAGACGCCTTTAGAACGGTCCGCTTGATCGAATAGTAGAGAAGTAAAGTTTGAATAGTTTAACAACACATATGGAATTCAGGACATTTTCATATTGTCGAAGACATTTCTTCACAGTTTTTTTTAATGAAAAACCCTCCTTGAGAGTTTTTGGCACTTTAACCCCGAAACCGTAAAAACACACCCTCCCCACACTGGCCTAAAGAATACGGAGCAACATCCAAATCAGCATGGTCTTCTCCTGCGCGTAATCCGAAGATGTTACAACTGTAAAAGTAGACAGCATAAGAAAAACATTTAGAGTCTTCTTAAAATAAAAACAAAATATATTCTCCCATATCTTATTTTCTTTATCCGAACTAATGAGATCAGACTTCTTTGTGAAATGTGGCTTTTTTTTCATACGACCGCCTGAGGTGCGCTGAAATTTTGCATATTTAACGTTTGCTCTGTTAAATAGGTTTAAGTCATTCCGAAGACAGGTGTCTTTTTGATGTCTCCAGATTGCTACGCACAATTGTCTGACGGCATACTCTGAGTTATTTTGTCTTCTAACCTACAATGAAATAGTTTTTGTTATGTTTTTTTTTCTCCCTTTTTTCCAATGTCTGATAATTAAAAAATGTAAGCTTCTTTGTGGATGATCCCCTGTAGATTTTTAATGATCCTTTTCAATAAACTAGGTTGCTGATTTTGGAAAGAAAGAACAAACCAGACTTGTTTTGGAAATTATTATTAATTATAAACAGTCTATATGAACCCGTTTTGTTACAATTGTTTGCATCTATAAAAATCCCCTAAAATGAGACAGCATAAATTTCCTTTTCTATGGGAATTAATTTAATTTTTCTTAGATATAAAAAAGTTCAGTTTTTGGCAAAAAATATTAGTTAAAAAATAATTGTTCTTCGTCTGAAGCCTATAAAAATTATTTTCGCCACAACAAAAAAATCTAATATCTCTACCTTAAAATCAAATAGCTGATGTCTAATGTGGCAATAGTTGTACACTTGTTAATTAACAGATGAATATAAAGAAAATTAATGAACACCACAGAGCTTATTTTAATTTTCATTTAATGAGTTTTATAATCTAGTTAGATATGGGTCATTTCTATTTGAGAATTTAATAATTGCATTTCCTAGGAAATAAAAATTGTAAGGATTTTTTTCAGACTTGAAATAGTCGGTATTTTGTATTTAGGACTTTGGGTAAAATAAATATTTCAGTATGTGTTTGTGTACTAAGCTAATAACAAAATGCCGAAGTTACTTTGAATTTTGAATCTGCATATGCCCATTCCGACAACTTATGTCTCTTTATGTAAAAATAGAAATAAAGGTTACTTAGAGCAAACAAATTCAATCCTATTTGTTATCTGATCTCCTTTTTAGCTCACCTGACCCGAAGGGTCATGTGAGCTATTGCCATCACTTGGCGTCCGTCGTGCGTCCGTCCGTTCGTCGTAAACCTTTTCAAATATCTTCTCTGAAACCACTGAACCAATTTTAACCAAACTTGGCCTGAATCATCACCAATGTATTCTATTTCAAAATTGTATCCGATGAGTCCAAGGACCAAACAACATGGCTGCCGTTACTAAAAATAGCACACAGGGGTTAATTGCTGTTTTTTGCAAATAACTCAAAAACCGTTAAAGATATTAAAAATCTGACACGAGGTAAAAGTGATCAGCATGACAAAATCTACCTGCCCTGCAGTTTTGAAGAAAATCTGATTACCAATTTTGAGTTATTGCCCTTTTTCCGAATTTTTTTCAAAATTTGAATATATTTTATTTTTTATCAAAGAAACTATGACAGATAGAAGTCAACTTTAAATTGCAAAAATGTTCAGCATATCAAGATCTACACACCCTGCAATTTTGTAGAAAATCCAAAAACCCTTGTAGGAGTTATTGGCCTTTTTTCACAGAATTTTCAAAATTTTCATATTTTCATTGGTTTCCAAATAGATATTGATGTAGCGATGTGTTTCTTCACAATATAAGAAATATGTTTAAACTAGATTATAAGGGGAACCACTGCCCATTTTTTTTTTTTTTTTTGAAGGATGGTCTGAAAATGGGTTGTAATGGATAGTTGGGCTTTAAATTACCGTGGAAACTGCTGAATCTACTTGCCCAATTGGAACCATACTTGTTGACAACTGTCCATAGTCGGTACCTATCGAACAATGTTCCTGTTATGTCCGCATGTATTCCAAGATGGCCGCCAGCGGGGGACATAGTTTAACATTGGACCCTATGGGAAAAACACATTTAAAGACATTCTTCTCTGAAACTACTTGGTCAGTTGGAAACAAAACTTTGTCGCAATAGGCCTTTAATGGTCTTCTTAAAAAATTATGTCTGACAAGTCTGCACCTCATCGAAGATGGCGGCCAGCGGGGACCATTGTTTAACATTGGTCCCTATAGGAAAACACGTTCAAAGATTTCTTCCTTTGAAACTTCTGAAATGAGACACTTTAACATTGGGTTAATTTGGGAGGCAGTTTATGCCAGTCATGGACCAGTTGAGCTATACAGGCTCTTGAGAGCCTCTAGTTATATTTATCATGATTGAATTTAAAGGGACAAACAAAAACTGGTAAATATGAATTACACACTAGTACTCCTGTGACAACATGGAAAAACAATTTAAGGTTCATCTTAGCAAACGCAACAAAATGGCTACAATGTTGATGTGAATTAACACACGAGCAGAGCAAACTAAGAAAAATTATGGAGTTGGTAAGGCTGGCACTACGTAGTTATTCAAAATTTTAATTACCTCTTCAAGAAAAAAAGGTTAAAACTAACTTGACAAAAAGAGTTGACACGGGAGTCATCTCGAACTGTTTACTTGTCTTTGTTTAGTTTTGGGCTTTTTCGAACACGGAGAAGAAATGCACAGCAAAAACATTTTTTGGAAATAATCTTTTTAAAACCGAGTAAAACTAGTAAAAAAATTATTTATCTGTGCAGTGCCAGCCTAAAAAATTATAATGATTGATAGTTTCGTCCGTACTCATGTGAAATTTACCCTCGTAAACTGTGCATTGGAGCACGAATTGCTTTGATAAACCTTAAGGTCAGACTCCACTAAATATTTTCCATAGGCGACCATTGTAACGTTTTGTGAATTTTCATAATTATCTGAAGTTCACTTTATGCGGCGATGTGATTTTCTCAAAGTGGCACATCTGACAATTAACATATCCAAGCGATGACCCAACTTTAAAGTCTAATAAGAAATTTCTATTGACTCGTTCAACTGGGGTATGCAAATTACCAATTTTCCCTTTGAGATCCCTGGGCACACGTGTCATCATTGATGAGGCTTTGGTATTCTGCCCGTACAATGTGGCTGACTGAATCAAATTGCTTGTCAATCCGGAAGTGTTTCATGATCACAAGAGCGTTTAAGAACTCGAATATTGTCAATATTGACAGATATATGCAAACCGAAAGTAGCATGGTTTTGTTTATATAAGTACCATTTTTGACTATGCCAGCAGCTGATTGGTCATTAAGTAGAGTCTAACCTTAATAGTTCAATAGATGTTTTAAAAGTTCAATTTTTGGTCTTTATCATGTAGCTTAATCAATATCCAAATAGTAAACTCAAAATAAAGATGCTTTCTGCCCCTTGAAAAAATTATTTGCCTTATTTCAAACGCCTGGTACTTAAGTGTTTTCAGCACTTTGAAAAATTCAAGGTTCTGAAAATAGTTCAACTTGGAAAATTGAGCTTGAATGTCTGTTTTACATATATCTGATATTTGTGATACTTTATAGCAGATTGGTGCACTATTTTTTCATTAAATTACTTCTTACAAAGAAAGCAGCCATACAAATGGTGAAAATCTGGTTATTTTAAGCCCCCTCCCCCCATTTTCAGGATGTGTTTCTGAGGTCAGATTCTGTCCATACAATTAACTCAAATTATATATAACTGATACCAAATGATCATCATGTGCAAAATAAAGTTAAACTCCAGAAAGTGAATATAGAGATTGTTCGAAATATTATGTTATCCAACAAAATACAATTAAGTGTAAAATTCAGTCTTAACTTATCATGGGAACAGTATGAAAGTGTGTCTAAAATTTTAAAAACTGCATGCAGCTGCTAAATTTTTCCTGTTTCAGCTCACTAGTCTAATTCATTATGCAAATCAAAGCATCATTATTGTGAAAAATATGAGCAACTATGAATAAAATTGCAATTTATTGTAAAAATTGGATGTGAAATTAGTAAAAATCTCATATTGTGACATGACGCAACATAAAATGGCACTCAGAGTAAGCTTTGGAGCTTTTCAACACTCAGATTTGTGTATAATAGGTTAATTCAGTATGGATACTACAAATATAAAGAAAATTCAAGTTCAAAAATTCTATGATGTTGAAAAAATTGGGATTTTATAGGAGGCTGTATTGTTCGAGCTAGCGATATATGTCGCAATATAAGAAAACATTAGTTTTAACATTTTCAATTACAAAAACAGGGTAACAGCAAACACCTACAATGGCCAGGAACTACAATTACATGCCACAATTTACAATCAAACTGCACCAGAAAAACAATAATGAAAACAAGAGACAAACATAGATAACGATAGGAACTCGGGATAGCCGGACTTGGTACCGGCACTAGCAAAAGCCAGTGGTAGGGTTAAACCGATTTATGGGTACCCAAACCTCCCCTTTCTATATCTCGTTTCCCTATAGTATCATAAACATGCGAATAAAACCCAATACAGGTAGACTACTAACCCAAACCTCCCCTTTCTATATCTCGTTTCCCTATAGTATCATAAACATGCGAATAAAACCCAATACAGGTAGACTACTAACCCAATGACCACTATCTTGGAACAGAAAAAGCATATGACAAAACGTAATTTTGAAAGAAGGGTCAAAGAGTGCTCACCGCTAAACTGCCGGCTAGTTCAAGGAATCTAGTCTGCTGGTAAAACACTGTCGCACTACGGAAGAAAAATCAAACTCTAAACTCCCCGAAGGGTTTGGTAATGAGTCTTCATGTATTTCAGTAGACATCGGCAGTATCAGTGAGAGGCCAGTATATATGTAAAGTCTTCAGGTCACTGGAATCCAAAGCCAATTTAAGGGATTTGTTCAGAATATCTCGTCGATATCAACTATTACGTAATGAATGTAAGTTACGTCCCAGTTTCTCTGGATTATTTGTCAGTTTTGACATTTTTTAACAACATTTCCATAAAATCCAGGATGAGAAATGCCCTTTGTAATTAGCTGTTTGCGAGTCACGTCATATCTAGATATCAAATGTTCATATCTTCTGTAAAACTTATTAAAAGTATTTAATATTCAAGCATTTTTTAGATAAAAAAAATCATAACTTTTCATGCATATGTAACTTGCATTTCATCTATTCTAACTCATTTAGTGTATCTACATCTTTTAACCTTGGTAAATGTCTGACAGAGGCTTGAAAAATAGGAAATTCTTTAAATTCTTCAAAATATTACAAAGTATATGAACAGGTCTGTAATTTGATACCGGTTGATCTTGGGTGCAAAATATACCTTTATTTCCTGCAACATAGACATATTTCACCAATTGAAACATAAAAAGTCACTTTCAGGCAAAAATTTTATTTCCCCTTAATTTTCGGCTAAAGGTCAGACTCCACTAAATATTTTCCATAGGCGGCCATTATAACGTTTTGTGAATTTTCATAATTATCTGAAGTTCACTTTATGTGGCGATGTGATTTTCCCAAAGTGACACGTCTGCCAAGTAAGATATCCAAGCAATGACCCAACTTTAAAGTCTAATAAGAAATTTCTATTGACTCGTTCAACTGGGGTGTGCAAATTACCAATTTTCCCTTTAAGATCCTTGGGCACACGTGTCATCATTGAAGAGGCTTCGGTATTTTGCCCGTGCAATGTGGCTAACTGAATCAAATTGCTTGTTAATCCGGAAGTGTTTCATGATCACAAGAGCGTTTAAGAACTCGAATATTGTCAATATTGACAGATATATGCAAACCGAAGGTAGCATGGTTTTGTTTATATAAGTACTATTTTTGACTATGCCAGCAGCTGATTGGTCATCTAGTAGAGTTTAACCTTAAAATGATTCTCTTGTATATCACACTTGAATAAGGCAACAGGTTTTCTTTGAAAAAGGGGGAAGGGATCAGTTTTGTCAATTGTTTATTGCATATACCGGTATGGGTTTTCCAAAACAATCATCATGTTGAAAAAATATAACTTAAAGTTATTACTTCAACAGCAAATTTTTGCCAACCAAAAGTCTAGTTCTTTGGATGATAATTCTGCACTTAGAGGGGGACTAGCGTGTAAATACCACTGGATGAATGTCCATGCTGGAATACGTATTGATTTCTTCGTTTTCCCCATGCAATCAAAGGCATTGATGCCCCAGTTTGTACTTTTTTGTATTGGTGGGGAGACTTTTCTGTCTGGTGTATTCGACGTCATTGATTGTGGAGGGTTGACCGAATCTTTTATTCAGTTGTTTCTTTGATAACACCAAATCTTCTGAATCGTCTATAACTTATGTGTTACTGTACGGAAGATTGATTTCAACATAAAATCTTCTTTTAAAAATTTCTCCAAATCAAACTGGGAGAGTGCAAAATCCGATTTTACATCAAACAAGATTTCGCTCATCTTGATCTTGATGGTTTACTTTAAAGGGTGTCACGTGTTCGAATTTGACTAAGGTCAACTCGATAAACCAATACAAGTACCCACGAACGGAACAAGTACATATGAACTGCATGAACCAGGGGTGGTGTTCTCGAAAGTATCATAAGATTCGTCCTAAGACATGTCCTATGACCAAGTTTAGGATGGACTTAGGATCATCTTACGACATTCATAAGTTGTGTCTCGAAGCTTTCTCAGACGCATCTTATGTTAGGACGTCCTAAAACATATCTTAAGTGTAATATTTTAATTTTCTATATTAAGTTTTTACAAAATGTTGATCAAACACATTTTATTTAATCGTTCATCGATTTTATCTACTAACATGTATGTTATGAAGAGCATGATTTCAAGTCTGAATGTAAAAAATTATCGAAATTACTTTTTAATTTACAGTTTGTTTTGAAATGACAACCATAAGCATTAATTGTTATAGTTTCGCGAACACTGAGTTCAAAGTTTAAAATCGTTCAAAATTTGTTTTAAGATACATGTTTATTGATGCGTGCATATTGATTCATGCTTTATGTCTATATGAGTCTAGGATTATGTTTATTTCGCTGAACTTGATTACTCTTTTTCAGGGGCCGACTCCGACCTGCCGTTGGGTGTGGGGTTTTCTTACCGTTCATTGAAGATCTTATGGTGGGTTTGAATTGTTAATACTCCCCTTTGGGTTGTTGTATCTTTGACACATTCCCGTTTCCCTTCTTTTTCCTATTACCTCTAAAAAAAATTGAACAAAATGCAGTATAAAAGGGTAAGATTGAGATAGGACGATTTTAAGACACCTAATTAGGTGTTCTATAGTTAAGACGAAAAATGCAAAATATCATAAGTTATGAGAGCTTCGAGAACACGACTTAGGACTAAGACGTGTCATAAGATTGTTTTAGGACACTTCCTATCCCTAAGATAGCTTCGCGAACACTACCCTAGAACCATATTCAAATTCATATCAATGATACCTTTTATAGAATTAGTTTATTTAAATTGTATGGAGCAGGAATACTTGAAATTTGAGTTTTACAGACTTTTTTTTAAAGATATAACTACCGACTCACATATTCCTCATTAGGCAAATTGCCAAAATATTTTAATAATTTGTCAGGTTGTTGTTCTTATCAAATAATTAATATAGGGGTAATACATAAATGCACACTAGAAAATATCCAAATAAATACTCAGTAAAACACACTAATATTACTTTTTTTCAAATTTTTTCTTATTGTCGTACAAGTTAGGTATAAGACGAGGTAAACAACAAAAACTGACCGATACCAGATAAAAGCGGCAATTTCTCGCTTTTTTATGCCAATTTTTATACAACTACAGTACAGTAGTATATACTTTATGGTGATTTTTTAAAAGAATTTAAGATTTCCAAGATAGGGGTGTTTCTGTGAACTTTAAATAAAAAACTCACGCTGAAAGTTTTTTCAAAACTTTTTCTAAAAACATATTAGTACATTATTGTTTCTTACTTCAAATTTAAAGAAAATTGAATTTGTGGAAAATGTTTTGGTCACCCCGAGACCCGAGTCTACTACCTTTTTAGCAACCGAGCTCTAGCAAGATAGTTACTGCATCGACCATTGACCCTTGCGTAGCGATTAAGTGGGAGATGTGAATTCCATATGCTGGTACTGTTGGAGTGGTGCTTTAAAGATTATTGGAAAAGTGAAGTTACCGCGGTTGTCACACAGCCTAGTTTGTAATGTGCATCTGTTGTCAGTTTCAAGATAAATGTCAAACAATGATGCCGATCTAGAAGTGTCTACAGTATCCTTAACTTCCAGCTCTTTTGGATATTAAGGATGAGGAAAATCATCAAAGCGAGGGTTGTTAAATGACAGAATATTATCTATATAAGTGAAGCTGATATGAAGTATGGGCTAGTTTTTTTCCTATTTTTTGTTTGAAGAAGCCCTTCGAAAAAATAAGTCTCATATGAGAGGAGAAACACATCAGTAAAAGAGATGCCAAGTTTGTGTCCATTGGAATACCGATTATCTGTTCAAAAACAATGCTTCCAAACTTGACATATGCATTGTTGTATATTGTAAATCAGAAACTCCAACATTTTTATCACTCCTTGAATATATTTTTCTCGGATTCGGAGTCGTGTGCTTGTTCTCTACCTTTAGCAATGTACTTCTCTCTTCCATTCGCCGTTATAAAGGGAGAAACATCTACGAATTAAATCTTTGTTTAACGATGATTTCACTTGTTCCATAGGATTGGTAATGAAAAGTGTTCAGAAAATAAAAGTTTTAATGCTGTTAAAATGTGATAATGATCTTAAATTTAAGATCTCACGTTGATCTTTCAATTTTCACACTTCTTAAAAAACATATACATTTGGAAAAAAGAACCCAGTTTTTCGATATTATAAAATGATAGCATGATTCAAGTGACCATTTAACATACATTTGGAGTTTGTGATCTGAATGCATGTGTTGCGTACTGACAGAAATCTATTTCGATTTTGATTTTAGAAGTATTTCTACAATGGACAAAAAGTTTGTTTTGGTGGTGTTTGTATTGCTGACTTGCACCCTGTTAACCTGTCCAATGTTTACTGCTGCTCAGAACAACGACGACGAAAGGGGTCGCATCTTCAAAACGAACTTACTCGACACAAAGAAAAGTAAGAATTTTACGACCTAATAATATTATATTATGAAAAAGAAAGAATATGGGGTAAATGTCAAGGAGACAACATCCCATATCCAGGTTAAAACGACCTTACCTTATTTCAGTTACATGTATGCATATTTGAATTGATAATGAGGCATTGCAATCACTTATGATTTGATGTTTGATGCTGATGTAAATTAACAAAACATAATAGAAAGAGTCTGTCAACATTAGAATTTTATTTAAAAAGCACCACTTTTAGGAATCTAAATAACGGGTAGCGTGTTGGATGGCGCATAAAATATTTTAATGAGTAAAGCGGTGCTATAAATGTTTTTAAAATATTACTAATGAAAAATGTTTCACCGACAGTGTATTAAATATGTGAATAATTTTTTTGTCATATATGACAGGTACATTTTGTATCAATTAATACAGCCCTAAAAAGCAAGCAACTTAATACATGTAAACCGTTCACGGATATGGAGACCATTTCAAATAATGTGTAATGCAGTATTTTTTTAGATTACACACGTACATTATCTTATTTTTTTAAAATGGTATATTATCAAACATTGTAACAACTCCATAATATTTCATTAGAATTAATATTGAAGGACATATACTTTCGAATAGGCGGATTAAGAGGAAGGTGTCCCAAGACAAAAATTTATAAAAACTAGTAAAAGATTGACTTTGTTTACCCAATTAGACCCTTTTAGTAGAAGACTGGCTCGCTGGTGCTCTCTTCAACACCAATTTAAAAAAAAAGTTTTTTTTTTCTATCTAATGTTTCTAGCAGAGTAGAATTTAGATCCAAAAATATTCAAGAAAAGAATAAAAACTTAAAACTAATATACTTTAAGAATAAAAGCCTACGATACTATTACAGCAAAATTCGAAACACATGTGCGTTTCTTTAAACGGCGCAAACAAACAATGTGCACGAAATAGGTATTATCTGTCAATCAAACGCATGTCAGTCATATGCAACATACCCGTTCTAAACAAATCAATTAAACAGGGCGTAATATCTGTACGTCAATCAAATACAAACATTTTATTCAGATTATATGATAAGAATCTTTTTACATCATATTTTAGAAATCGCGTATTGTCAGTGAGGAAAAAATGCTCGCCGTGTGTAAGACTTATATAAGGCTATATATTCAAGATGAAGAACAACAATAAAAGCGTTGTTCCTTTGTTTGTTTTACCATGACTTTTTTTCATGTGCATTTTACTCTATATCTTTTCCTCCATCACCTATAAGCATTTTCGTTTTTAAAAAATCAAAAAGGTTTTTTATTCACAAATTCACATAAAGTATTTGAGAATTTTATATTTACTATTATAAAACGATCATTTGGATTATTTTAGGACTTTCACAGTAAAACATTCTGTTTATTCTTTCAAGAGAAAAACATATCCGTCCTACATGATTCACACAATCCATAGAACATTGAGAAATTTGTAGACACATTATATGGTATCAAGTGCGCAAATATTGACTTTCGAACAGGGATCCAGTTTTGAACCCAAAGCTGTATTCAGTATTAAGCAATACAACTAAAACGATTGGTGGATAATAAAATTAAAAGTTTTAAATTAGAATACTATGTCGTGTTACAATTCGATTTATAGGAAATCTGATTTCAACAATGTAACCCAGAGATGATAATTTGACCTTTTATGGGATTTCGTCGACATAAAAATATTTAACTTTTTTCAATATGCCCTTTTTTGAGCCTCAATTCACACCAAGAATCGCCGCATAGACCCCCCATTTTTTATTTTGGATTTCGAAAGATCTGTATGAGTACTTATCATTTTCAGGACCCCAGGAATGGAAAAAAGCCTTCGTCTATTTTTAGATAATCGCCAAACAGGGGAACCCCCCTATGGAAAATGCATTGTAAATATTTGCACACTTGTAACCTATAGCAAAAATGCGTTTTTCACGTTTTTCTGTATTCTTATGTATTGAATGGTACTACAACACTGGATTTCAAATATATTTACATTTTTGACCGAATAAAAGTTTGTGCATATCGTACTTCCGGAATTATAGTCTGTTTCTTCATGTATGGTAAAAATCACAAGAAAAGGGGGGTAGGCTTCTGTGAAAATTTATTAGTTTGAGTTGACAGAAGCATATAGGTTATATGAATGTTGTTTCGCTTCGGAACAAATGTGAGAAGCTTTATTAGTGTATTTCATATTTTTGAATGCATTAATTTTTGAAAAATTGCATATTTCAAAATTAATTCTTTGGTAAAATTTTCGAAATTTAGCGGCAATTGAAACTTCACCTCTTGCCTAATATGGAAAACAGGTAAAACTTTTTGGCATGTCATCCATCATTGTAAGTGGACTGTTATTGATTTTAGTCAAAAGGATATGGATTTAGGTTATTTCTATGGCTAAAGTCTATTTCAAATAAGCTATTTTTGAAAAAATTGACCGATTTATTATTTCAGTTTCCAAATATAGGTACACTGCAATAAAATTGAACGACTTTGTGACCAACATGGATGACCTTCTACTATCTGCATATGATCATGGCTTCAATTTCATTTTAATTCAATATGTTATAGAATGACGCCGACATATCTTAAAAACGAGAAAAAAATTTCTGCATTTTTCTGACAGGGGGTGACCTCTTGGAAAGAAAGCTCTAAAAATCAAAAGAGGTGACATTTTAATGAAATGCCGTCGAATGATGTTCTTTGGTGTGTGACTTGCTAAAAATATAGAACATGTCACGTTTTGACGTTTATAAATATATGCTATAGGTATCAAGTGCGCTAATATTGCCTTTCGAACAGGGATCCAGTTTTGAACTCAAAGCTGTATTCAGTATTAAGCACTACAACTAAAACGATTGGTGGATAATAAAATTGAAAGTTTTAAATTAGAATACTATGTCATGTTACAATTCAATTTATAGGAAATCTAATTTCAACAATGTAACCCAGAGATGATAATTTGACCTTTTATTGGATTTGGTCGACATAAAAATATTTTACTTTTTTCATATGCCCCTTTTTGAGCCTCAATTTACACCAAGAATCGCCGCATAGACCCCCATTTTTTATTTTGGAATTCGAAAGATCTGTATGAGTACTGATCATTTTCAAGACCCCCGGAATGGAAAAAAGCCTTCGTCTATTTTTAGATAATCGCCAAACAGGGAACCCCCTTTGGTAAGTGCATTGTAAATATTTGCACACTTGTAACCATATATATTAGAAATGAGATGTTTTTCCCGCACCAAAACATGACAAAAATAACCAAAAAAAGGGATTATAATTGTGTTAGTTTTTTGAAAGCATGCGGTCATCGATACAATGTGAAAAAAATCTGACAATTCAGTTCAATTTATTTATTTACTTTTAATTTGCCGTGGAATTTTAATTATTTACTATATTTTTGAAATTTAATTTCTTTCAATAATGAACAAACTTTCATAAAAAGTAACCCGCTAGCGTCCAAGTAAACCAAAATACATGCAACGCATTGACTCAAGATCCGAAGATAATTCTTAAATCGGCTGATATACTTCAAACCGCGATGTCGTTTTTTTTGTTATTTCTTTTTTTTTTTTTTTNACAATACGTAAATTACGTGACTGACGGATGATTGATCGGTCCTATCCGTAAATGACTGATTGATAGCCTTACGTCATCTTTCAAGTTAATACATTTTGCGAAATGATAATTTCGTTTCATCACAAAAATGAATTTAGAGCGTGCAGTACATACAGTGACTTTGTGGAAAGAGCAAAAGCTGCTGAGTCAGGGATATGTTCAGCCTTTGTTACTTTAGATATGGCAAGGAAATAGTGCACTGATTTTTTCTGTGGCTTGTAACTGATTTTTAGACTGTAACTGATTTTAACATTGTGTAACCCAATTGTAACTGATTTGAAATATATCCCCTCTTATTTTTATTTTTCTGTAACAGGTTGGATTGTAACTGGTTTTTAAGAATTGTATGAACTGTAGCAGTTGCAGTGGTAGGGGTGCCCCAAAAATGTAACTTTGTAACCAGTTACAAAAGTGTGGGTTGAAATCGCTGCACTGCTTTCTTGCCACATATGTGTTACTTTCGTCCCTTCAGAAATTCTATGGCCGTCACCACGACATCATAGATAGATATGAAATGTCAGTGTCACAAATAAAAACTGACATTTTCAGTTAGATTCGCGTCTTCCCTGATTTGACATTACCGGTTTCGACTTTACCCTGGATTGACCCAATGACAGTGTGACGGGTGCTGTGCACAGAGCAGGACATGCTTACCCTTCCGGGGCACCTGATGTCACTCTTGTTTATTGAGAGTTCACACTGTTAGTGCTTTAGTTTTTTGTGTTGTATATGTAACGTTCGTGTGTTTTGTGGGCATGTGGTGTCTTTGGTCTTCCGTCTTTTGGTGTTCTTGCTTTTGCCTTGTCTCTGGACTTTGATTTGTGTAATCTTGTGCTTTGTTCCTTCGGTATTCTACTGCCGTTGTTTAGAATTGAAATACATAAAAAAATTATTATAACACCCTAGGTATATTTAATCCGTACGTTAAGGTTAATATTATATTTACTTGATGTTTCTGCTTGTACGTAGGAACGAATGCATTAACATTTGGAAGCACATCTGATTTGACCAATCGTCGAAAATAGACAAATTAAAAAAAAAAATATTAAAATAATTTATGCAACTGCATGGGTAAACGTTAATTGTTAGACAATAACAGGAATGTAAATAAGAGCGAAACAAAAATTGAATGACAAAAAAAAACAAAACAAAACATAACAAATGATTTGACGAATTCATACACGAAAGACTGGGAAATCCTTCTTATCAAACACTAAATATGCTAAAATTTATTTAAATTGTGATTCATCAGGGACTGTACATTACATTGTAATGTATAGTCCCTGGATTCATGAAATAAAAAAATCTTCGAAAGGAATATGATGAATAAAATTTTCAAAAAATTTAAATTGTTTTGGTCATTTCTATAGACAGCTTTTAAACTGCACTCTAAAAATCTAACTTTTCAAGCCTTAATTATGTTAAAATTCATTAAAGATGTGTTTTGCAAAAGATAAAACTCCTTCGAAAGGATAGGCAAATAAAATTTTCAAAACATTTAAATTGTTTTGGTCATTTTTATAGACAGAGTTTAAATCGCACTCTAAAAATCTAACACTTTAAGCCTTAAATATGTTAAAATTCATTAAAATTGTGTTTCGCAAAAGATAAAACTCCTTCGAAAGGATATGATGAATAAAATTTTCAAAATATTTAAATTGTTTTGGTCATTTTTATAGACAGAGTTTAAACCGCAGACTATGCATCTAACTTTTCAACCCTTAAGTATGCTAAAATTTATTAAAATTGTGATTCGCAAAATAAAAAACTCCTGCGAAAGGATTGCATGAAGTAAAATTTTCAAAAACTGAATTGTTTGGTCATTTTTAAAGATTGAGTTTGAACCGCACACCAAAAATCTGATCTTTCAACCTAAAAGAATGCTTAAATTCATTAAAATTGTGCTTCGCAGAATATAAAACTCCTTCAAAAGGATATGATGAAAAGAATTTTCAAAATATTTAAATTGTTTTGGTCATTTTTATAGACAGAGTTTAAACCGCACTCTAAAAATCTAACACTTCAAGCCTTAAATATGTTAAAATTCATTAAAATTGTGTTTCGCAAAAGATAAAACTCCTTTGAAAGGATATGATGAATAAAATTTTCAAAATATTTAAATTGTTTTGGTCATTTTATAGACAGAGTTTAAAGCTCACTCTAAAAATCTAACTTTTCATGCCTTAAATATGTTAAAATTCAATAAAATTGTGTTTCGCAAAAGATAAAACTCCTTCAAAAGGATATGATGAAAAAGCTTTTCAAAACATTTAAATTGTTTTGGTTATTTTTATAGACAGAGTTTAAACTGCACTCTAAAAAATATAAATTTTCAAGCCTTAAATATGTTAAAATTCATTAAAGGTGTGTGTCGCAAAAGATAAAACTCCTTCGACAGGATATGATGAATAAAATTTTCAAAATATTTAAATTGTTTTGGTCATTTTTATAGACAGAGTTTAAACCACACTCTTGAAATCTAACTTTTCCAGCCTTAAACATGTTAAAATTCATTAAAATTGTGTTTCGCAAAACATAAAACTCCTTCGAATGGATATGATGAATAAAATTTTCAAAACATTTAAATTGTTTTGATTATTTTTATAGACAGAGTTCAAACCGCACTCTAAAAATCTAACTTTTCAAGCCTGAAATATGTTAAAATTCATTAAAGGTGTGTTTTGCAAAAGATAAAACTCCTTCGAAAGGATAGGACGAATAAAATTTTCAAAATATTTAAATTGTTTTGGTCATTTTTATAGACAGAGTTTAAACCGCACACTAAAATCTAACTTTTCAAGCTATAATATGCTGAAATTTTTTGATATTGTGTTTCGCAAAAGATAAAACTCCTTCGAAAGGATATGATGAATAAAATTTTCAAAAAATTAGATAGTTTTGGTCATGTTTATAGACAGAGTTTAAACTGCAGACTAAAAATCTAACTTTTCAAGCCCTAAATATGTTAAAATTCATTAAAATTGTGTTTCGCAAAAGATAAAACTCCTTCGAAAGGATATGATGAATAAAATTTTTAAAATATTTCAGATGTTTTGGTCATTTTTATAGACAGAGGTTAAACCGCACACTAAAGACCTAACTTTTCAAGACTTAAATATGTCAAAATTCATTAAAATTATGTTGTGCAAAATAGAAAACCCCTTTTAAAGAATATGATGAATAAAATTTGCAAAAAAATATTGTTTTGGCCAGTTTCAAAGATTGAGTCCAAAACGCAGACTTTGTATTATGCAGTTTAGATACCCAGTTCTCATTCGCAAATACATGTAAACGATTAAAATTGAAACAAAATACAGCATTCGTAATTTAATCAAACTGTTTCTTTATATTCGAAATAGATGTATCTAACAACCTGTAAAACACGAGAATAATAATATGTTTATTCGTTTTGTCTTAAAATTCCAAATATTTACGTATCCGTCATACATGATTAACTGATCGATACAACACGTAATTGACGGATGCGATCGGTAAAATACGTTTACATCCGTAAAATACGTTTACATACGTAAAATACGTACACATCCGTTATTCATGGATCCGTCATCGATCAGTGAAAAATCAGTCATCAATCAGTCAAAAATCCGTCATCAATCAGTCAACAATCCGTCATTAAGTAACGGCTACTGATACAAGGACTGTAATTTGTTTGTTCGTTTTGGTGTTTTTTTTTGTTAGTGTTATGCCCATGTATTTTTTTGTTTGTTATCTTAATGAATTTAAGATGAGAAAAATCTTTTACCAGCTAGTCGGATTTCCGAATGTCATTTAAAAAAAATGACCAGTGTCTTCTACGTAAATAAATACAAATTAAGAAGAGTACTCAAAATTATGACATGATAGTATCCAGGTCCCTGGATTCAGGTTTGAGTAAAATAAGATAATATGATAACGCCTTGTATGCAGGTGGTTCTAAAGTTTACTTGTAGTGCAAACATTTGGAGTTTTACAAAAAAAAATAAAAAAGAAAACAAAACATAAACTAAACAAATAAAAAAATAGAAAAAAACACAACAAAAACCTACGACATATCCACTATGGATCATGACAGCAGACAGAGAAAGATACATAGTCCCTATATAACTTCAAAATAATGAATTCAATTCTTATAATTATATTTTAAACCCGAAATATAAAAAAAAGACTTTATTTACAGGGAAGTACACCATGTACATTGGGATTCTATTTTTACAAATTCATCCGCCACGTGAACACGTGGTCAAACGTGTTTCATGGGAATTGCAACTTCACATTGATATGCCACGTGATCGATGTTCACCTATCAAACTGACGGAATTCATATGAATATTCATGAAATGTAATTATTCAGTTTTATTATTGATTCTTATTGTATCAGTAATTTGGCACATTTTCGGATCCAGAGAAGGTTCCAAAATTTGGAACCACATTTTGCTGGATTTTATTATTTTGTAGAATTCGGGCAAAAATTGACAAAATTGGTCAAAACATCGAACGTTATCCCTTTTCTTGCACCTCATCGGATCCTCGATTTCTGTTATATGGATCAACAGGTAACAACACATTGCTGCGCACATCCTTTTCACGTGAATGTCTATTACTTACTATTTTTTTTTATATGCCGCATGATATTCCAAACATTTATTTTTTGTTTAAAACAGAAGGTATTAATATTGACAAAATAATATAAAATGTGGTTGTAAATAAACAAAAACAAAAACAAAAACAAAAAAAAACAAAACAAAAATACAAAAAGCAAAAGGAAAAAACAAACAAACAAACAAACAAACAAACAAACAAATCAAAACAAAATACTTTTACAAATTATTACATGTCTGCGACGCGCAAAGGATGATCGTATTGCCGTTCTTCATCTGCAAGAATAAATACATGAATTTGAATAAATATATCTGCACAGCACTCAGGTGATGTACACAAACTCCCATACTTTATATGCAGTAGAAAAGGTTTGCCACGATATACCGCCATCAGAAGCTAGAAAAGGTGTATAACCAGAATTGATTGTGTTAAAAGGGTCTCAATGCGGTATAAGCGGGAAGTATGGTTGCGTTCTAGGCAAACGGAAAACGGGATCGTGACAAAAAAAGTTCACGGGAAGACGGGAAAGTATATATGACGTGACGCTTGAACAGCTGAATAGTTAGCCCATGAATAGTGGAAATTCGTCCGTTTTAAAAGTATAACTAAAATATTTTTTCGCCCTTCAAACGGGAAAGTGGTAATGATTGTCAGGATTTTGGGTCATGATTTCAAATAATCGTTCTGAAATCCTTATAGAAACTGTTTCAAGAATTTCAAAATTTGCATTTTTTATAAAAGATACATGCATATTATCATACTTTCGATAACGGCTTTTCGACTAATTACTTCATGATCACCGCAAAAATAATGTCTTTTTATTTTTTAAGCATTACACAAGAGAATTCTAAATAACCCAACAAAGAAATAAACATATATGAAGGTCAATGAATTTGACAAATAATTGACTAACGTACAGAACGCCCTCTTATTTGATAGGTGAATATCAATTGAATTGTATATGATTGACGTATGATTTATTGACGTATAACACAGAGATCGTGCACAATGTTTTTAAAGGCCATTTTATGAAACGCGCATGTGTTTCGAATTTTGCTGTATTTGTCTGACACACACTTTGATTTATAACGCAACTACTGGAAAAAGTGGAGGGTAAATTTATCGTGAACATTAGAGTGACATGACTTCGCAGTCGTCGGCTTTAGGAATTACTTGTAACAAGAAAAGAGTTGGAGATTCAGCGGCGCATTTACAAAATTTGCATAATATTAATGAATAGGTGGTAGCTCCTCCCACTCACATAAAGTTCAAACAGTTTTGTGGAGTGAAATTTTAAAAGTGCAACAACAATAAAGTCTGTTTATTAATTCATGACTGAAGCTTTTCCTTCGATTTTATTAGTTTTACACAATTCTTGAATCAAACGAGCTCTAGTATATTGCTTATTGGAAAATACGTGGGCATGTTTATTTTCCTGTTATTTTTAAATTCACTTACAAAAAGTGAGAATTATTACAAGGGAACAGTATAAAAGTAAGTAATCTGAACTCAAATATTAACTCGCTATAGAGAATCATTTCTTATGTGCAAAATTCAAAGAAGGTATAAAAAGGGGCTACGTCTAGCGCAGCAGGATACGAACGTAGCATGTCGACCACTGAAATTTGAATGGTTTTAATCGAAAGTGAATGTGAAAACATTTAGAGGCAATAAGGTGAACACAATAAAGGGCTTAACACAGTAATAAGCAGGACACAAACTATTGAAAGTGAAAACTAGCCATTTTTATCCCTTATAGCTTGGAATTTTAACAACTTCGCAAAATCTGATGACTGGCAAATGGAATCCAGTAAATAATCCCATTGAAATCCGATTTAAATGAAAATTTTAAGTAATTTTCAAGGTAACTTCGGTATGTAGTTATTTGTTACCACTGGGTCGATGCCTCTGCTGGTGGACTGTTAGCCCCCGAGGTATTCACCAGCCCAGTAGTCAGTACTTCGGTGCTGACCCGAAAGCCGATTGTATTTCGAACCTTGCAATATCCAAATTTTTGTAAATTTTGTTTAAATTTAAGGAGTATCTCCCTCATGCAAAGCTCTGTCCTTAGCTGATTTTGGCTTTACTTTTAGATCAAATTGGGCATTTGTTGTCTATCAGTTTTTTTTTAAGATATTTGATTTTATGGTCTTCCAAGCGCTGAAGAGACATAAGTTGTCGAAATGCGCATATGCAGAATTTTAATTCACAGTAACTTCGGTATGTAGTTATCTGAAAACCCAAGTCAAAAAGAATTCAAAGAAATAAACCCACTAAAACCATACAGAAAATAATAAAAAATTAAGTTTTGAGAAATTGCAATTTTGGCCCCTTTGATTCTTAAAGCTCAAATACGAAAGAGCTAAGTCTGTTTTCATTCCCCTGAAAACTTATGTCATCAAAAATTCAAAGAAGCAAACTCTCCTAAATTCCAATAGAAAACAAAAAAATTACATTTGACAAAATTGCTATTTCAGCCCCGTTTCGCCCCTAACCGCTCATAAAGGTAATAAATCATCAAAAATCTGATTGTACAGTGCGATGTTAATTTTTCACAATGAGTTCATTGGAAAAAACTGCATCGAAATCGGACTAAAAAATATAGAATTAAATTTTTGAGTTTCTCCGCTTTTAGAACCCATTTATCTCATGAAGGTTCTTGTGACTTAAATTCCTAGACATAATACAGATTTGAGCACATCAAAATCTCATAAATGATAAAGATCCTACAGTCGAATATATGAAAACACCAAAAAAATACAAAAATACCGAAGTTGCATAAGATACAGTAAATTTCGTTATGCTGTACACGTGTTCCAAGGAGTAACCTCTCATCAGCAGCATTAGAATCAAATAATATGGAAAGCCATAATCCAAAAAATAAAAATAAAAAATTAGACCTTTTTTCCCCTTTTTTATAAAAAGGTGGCGCCACAATAACCAAAACCAAGGAAGGTTGTGTTAAAATGAATTAGGGATGATCAGCTGAAACTTTAGGTTATTGAGTACATTATACCCAGAAAAAAAAGGTAACCATTTAAATTTCTTTGTTTTTTGGATATATTGTGGTTCTAAAGTAGTTGGTTGTTACATGAAATTTTCAAACCCTCTTATTAGGATTTTTCTCGAGATACATGTATATAGGGCAAGAGTAACCTGCCCCTTGGTGTTCATGGGTATTGACAACAACTATAGACTTCGATCTTGCCACCTCGTAACATCAGGATTACCACAATATCCCTAAACTTGCAATTTTTTATAGCTTTTTTGGCCCTTACCGGACCATATTTCATGACATAAAAAAGGGTTGTGTCATTTAAATTTTTTTTCATTGAATATATTATTTCAAATCACAACAATAATATATATTTAAAAATTAGTATAGCAAACCAGGCTTTTAAGAGACCTACAAGCATTCAAAGTAGACAACCATGCCCTTCTCCCCTCAAAAAATTTTGCCGTCACAAGTAAGAAAACCGGAAGTGATATCACCGTATGTGCTTCAAGCAACAAACCCAAACTACCCCAATCATGTGACAGTATACGATCTTCGCTTCACTAGAACAGGAATTTCTAGGTTGCACATGCTAAACCAGAAGTGGATACTTTCTTGCCTACTGTTAACCATAAATGCAAAACGGTTGTCATTTACAAATTCTTATTTTGTGATATTCTTCGGCACGTGACACCGAGGGGTCCTAGAGAGAGATAAAAGAGCTGGTACGCGAGACCGAAAGTAGTGTGTATTTCCTGTTGGCCAATATTTTGACCGGGAATGACCTAATATTTTATGACCATCTTTCATTTTCTTACCATTTGGAGCAATTGGAATTTTTTCCTGCCATTTTTCTGCTTCCATGGCAACGGTCGCCATTTTGATATTTTTAAGACCAAAACTCGTTTCTACACATGCTAAGAAACCTTAATGTGAAATTTCATTCAATTTGAGCAATTTGAAATTTTCCCGCCATTTTCTTTTCCCATGGCAACGGTCACCATTTTGATATTTTTAACACTCAAACTCGTTTCTATACATGCTAAGTAACCTTCCATTAAAATTTCATTCCATTCTTTCCCGCCATTTTCTGGTATGATCACATGACATCTGTCCTCATTAAACTTAAGGTATTAACCAAAAAACAAAAGTGCCTAAGACGACGACAGCAACATACCATTTCACGACCTCCATTTTGTTACGGTCGCAAAAAATGTTGTTAAGTCATAAACCTTTCAAACGAATAATATTTTCGTTCGATAAAAAAAACTTCCTTGTCAATGAACGGTAATTTGGTAATTTCCATTAAATACATTTGTAAGTTGTGTATTTTCTGTTAAAGAAAATTACGACTCATAAATGTGAATTTAAATTTTTTTAATATTCCAAACGCTCGTCAAAAGTAGTTCATAAATTACAATCTGTGTATGTGTAATATTTTTGAATTTTTTTTTCTTATTACTTGTCAGATTTAGTAACGACGGTTATTATTTACTCCACCTATAATATTTTAATATTTATTCTATCCGCAAATTGTATGATCTGATATACTTCCGACTTTTTTTATTATTATGTCGCCCCTGACGTAGTCGGGACGACATATTGTTTTTGGTCCGTTTCTTTGTTATTATTTTTTTTCATTATTCTTTCTTTCTTCCAAGGATTTTTGTCCACCTATTTTCTCAAAGATGCCTGGACAGATATCATTCATATTTGGTAAAACGTTGGATCAATATCTGGAGGGGTGCATGGAAGGAAAATTTTTTTCAAAGCAGCCGCCATTTTCAAGATGGCTACCAAAATACGAAAAATTCGAAATTCGTCAAATTTTCACGAAAATTGAAATTTTCTCAATCATGCTTTGACAGAATTCATCCATACTTGATACAAAGTTGGATCACTATCTGGAGGTGGGTGTGCAAGAAAAATTTTTTTCAACATAGCCGCCTTTCCCAAGATGGCCGACGAAATACGTAAAAATTCAACTTCGTCTGATTTCAACGAATTTTGATTTCTAGGTAGATTTTGATGCTGCAAACAAGCTGCAATCATCGAATTGGCTGTCGAGGGCGACATCAGCTAGTGCTTGCAATTGCAAATCTAGTTATTATTATTCTCTTTATGCTTATTTTGTACCAGTATTTTAATCGTAGAGTTATATTTAAAAGACAACGGCAGTAGAATACCGAAGAAAAAAAAACAAATAATAACATAAACAGACGTCCAGAGACACAACACAAATGAAAAAAAACACTAGAAGACGGAAGACCAAAGACACTATGCACCCATAAAACACATGACCACCAACAAAACACATGAACACCACAAAATATACATCACTCAAAAGTAAGCACTAACAATATGAATTCTAAAACAAAATAGTGCCATCAGATGCTCCTGAAGGGTAAACAGCGATCAGAAATTATCTGTATTTTATAGGGTTTAAAAGTTTCAGCCGTTTCACTTCTCAATGAATGACTGCTTACTTTGTTTTCATACCCTTTCTTTTTACTTTTAGGTGAAGATGTTCGCTTTGCTAGAACTTTGAGGTCAATTATAAAGAGAAAGAAATGACAGTGTGTAAAATTATAATTCTATTATATCATGTCGTAAATATACACAGATATCACAGAGAATAACACTTTATGATCTTCTTTCAAAATTCATTTTGTTCTAATTGTCTTTAGATTTCCGATTATTATGCAATCATCTAGATTTGTAAATTAAGCAAAAGAAAAGAAAAACGGTATACTATATATGTGTTGTTTTTTTTTCAATTATTATGATTAAAGAAGTCTTGATAAACATAGCACGTTTTTTTTTTTTTTGTTTTTTTTTCATTTTTGCATTACTCCAATAAATTACTACATTTATACATGTTATAACTTACATTACATGTTGGTCGGTATAACTTCCTGGATTTTCAACAAATATAAATCGAATTTGGAACAAATATATAATTATTGTGCATGAGACAGTGTCTTCAAAAGCAAATTGTGAAGTACAAAAAAAACCTTCAAAAAGAAATAATATAATAACCAATCCAAATTCAATCGATCCAAAAAATCATTATATAAATCTATATTGCAAAACAGATCTGTTGAGAAATTTCATTTCATGTCCAGACCGAAGGTACATTAAGAACTTAAAAAGACACTTATTTTTGCCTGACTTGCTTTCAAATCAGAACAATCTATCAGCAACAAATTTTCTTATTTGAAACGTACGTACAAACTTGCTTTCGAAATAAAAAAAGATACGTTTTTATCTAAGCAAAACACACATAACTGAAAAACAAATACAGAAAAATACACAAAATAGAAATTTGGAAAAAATATCTTCGATACAAACGGTATACTATGAATGGTATTTTTACACTTGACAATTTGCAAAATTAAGGCGAAAACCTGAACAAAAAAATTACCTTTCTCATTTTCGCCGTCTTTAACAAATTTG
>MJUU01051709.1:85702-117778 GCA_002080025.1 Modiolus philippinarum | reverse complement strand
AATATCTTCGATACAAACGGTATACTATGAATGGTATTTTTGCACTTGACAATTTGCAAAATTAAGGCGAAAACCTGAACAAAAAAATTACCTTTCTCATTTTCGCCGTCTTTAACAAATTTGTATATAAGGTTTGGATTTTTTCCGTCCGTTATCATTATCGTAAATTTATCATATTACCGAAAACAGTCAAAATAAAAATAAGCAGACAGCAAGGAGTTATATTACTTTATATAACTCCTTGCAGGTAGTAAGCAAATCCAAAATCTATATAAAAAAAACACAACTAATAACAAACATTAAGTTTTAATGTGCCTTCCGCGGTGTGTATTGACCTTTTTTCTGAAAAAAATCCTAATTCTACCCTAAACACACAGACACTAAAAAATAGAATTGGACAACAAAGGATAAAAACATTCGTATTAATTAGTTTTTAAGTTTTTTTTTCTTTTTTTTTTTTTTTTTTTTTTTTTTTTATAATTCCTTATATGTTAAAATACATTAATAATACATGGTTGTTAGGTGACGACCATTTGATTTTCAGTGGCGATTTTGGCTGGAAAAAAATTATTAATTTTCATGAAAATCTCGAACAAATTATTTATTTTTACCAAATGACAAATCAATACATCGGCAAACGAATACCGAAGCAAGAACGAGGAAAGGGGAAATTCTAAAATCATGAATCCGAAATCACGGCAATTCACAGCAACACGAATTGGGACAGTATGACAAAGACAAAACATATATACAAAAAAGAACAAGAACATCACAAAACTAAAGCACTAGCAGTGAGAATCCCTATAAAAACTGAGGTATCATCAGGTGCTCCGGAAGGGTTAGCTTGATCTGCTCTACGCGTGGCTCCCGTCACACTGCCAGTGAAAAGTCCGGTTTTGTCACAGTCGGTGTTAGTAAGTCCGGTAACAATCTCTGGATCTACCCAAAGATTTCTGTTCTCATTTGTGAAACAGAAACATTGTAATCGTGGTGACGACCGTAAAACTTCTGTAGCGACAATTGCAACAGTGAATGAACATACGCTTGACGTACAAGTTTTTGAGACAGTAATTTCGCTCTGTTGACAAAATCGCTGTACAAACTACAAGCACGGCAATAGCGAATGATTTATTTAAATGAAATCATTTATTTGCAATTGCAACAAAACATTTGCTCTTTAAATCAAAATTAAATCATTTATTTCCAGGACACACAGGGTTAAAATGATAATTTTCAATTCTCACTGGCACCAAGATTGAGTTATTTAAAATGGAATCTCAATTACATTGTATAATTTATATCGATACTTAATGTCAAAATTTATAACCTTAGAATAAGGTCTATAAGTCTCGTGGTGTGACTTACGAGAATCCTCGATAAACAGGCAATTCAAAAACTCTTCCGGACAAAACATGACGTCTGAGTATTATGACGTTCAAATTCTTGTTGGAAAACGTCATATATCTTTGTTGAAAATGTAACTTCTGGGTATAATTTTTAATTCCAGAAGTTCCAAAATTGTACGAGACTTGCGGGCCCTATGACAAAGTGTCAAATTACACAATCAAATGTTACTGCCAATTCTTAAATGTATGATCAAGTAATCAAGAACACCAAAGGAAAAGAGGATCAAATCTAGAATAAAGAATCCAAAAACAAGACACAAAGGATAACAAAGCAAAGGATAGCAAAGGATGACAGTGATTGTAAGAGCACTTTGTCAGTTTAATTGATGTTTGTTGACAATCCCGCACCCATGACCAATGAAGACATGGATGTAGCGTTGCTCGACAGTTGGCGAAGAGTTCCACTTAGGCCGGTGCTAGGGGCCGTCTTGAACTTACTATGAGGTAGGAGCAAAGCTCATTGTTGAAGGCCCAATGGTGACTTCAAAATGAAGAACAACAATAAAAGCGATTTTACTTTGCTTGTTTTTTACCATGTATTTGTAGAGACTTTTTCTCATGTGCATTTGCTCCATATCCTTTTATTCACCATTTACGACTGGAGTTTTTCTCTCCTGCAGTGTGGAGTCCGTAAAAAGATTCCCCGTGCGAGAGATGTATGCTCTCTATATTTTTCAGTTATGGTGTACTTGTGCGTGAGAGAATTTCTCATATGGATATACTATTCATACTTTCAAATTTTGGCATTTATTTTTGTAATCTCGAAATGTAATCCTGACCACCTGTTTTAAGTGCCCACATCTCACTATTTTATAACGCCAAGTTTTCCAACATTCGACTTGATGAGTGCCCGTCTTTGTCTATATGTTGTAATCGTCCACTAGCTTAAGACACTAGTGCTTTTGTCGGGCAAAGGATGACAGTGATTCTAAGACCACTTTTCCAGTTTAATTGATGTTTGTTGACAATCCCGCACCCATGACCAATGAAGACATGGATATAGCGTTGTTCGACAATTGGCGAAGAGTTCCGCTAAGGCCGGTGCTAGGGGTCGTCTTGAACTTACTATGAGGTATGAGCAAAGCTCATTGTTGAAGGCCTCATGGTGACTTCAAGATGAAGAACAACAATAAAAGCGTTGTTCCTTTGCTTGTTTTTACCATGTATTTGTAGAGACTTTGTCTCGTGTGCATTTACTCCATATCCTTATATTCACCACAAAGGATAACAAACAACAGGACAAACCAAAAATGATAAGAAAAAACCTTCAAAACAAAAGTACAAATCATGGAGCTTTCATAAGTTGCCATGAATGTAAATTACTATATTCTACATTGGTGTAATCTGAAAAGTCGCGTGTTTGCTCAAACGTCGATGTTTTGAAGCTCTGTAAAAACTCTAGACTACTAGTATTTTTGTTATTTCAAATCGTGTCTCTCAAATCATTCAGAGGACCGAAAAATGCCTAAAGTTATATAATTATTATAGATGTTTAACATAACCTATGAGTTAAATAATTATATAGTAGTTGTGATGTATTTTTAAAGCAGCTGAACAGATTACAGGCACCAGAGAAGCGAAAAAGTAGTGACATAAAGACAGCAGATATTTTACGAAAGGATATGGAGTAAATGAACATGAGACCATAACACATATGTAAACTCCAACTGCAATAATTTTAATGAGCTGTATGGCCATTTCGGAAATTAATTCCTCATCAGCAGCACTAGAAACCAAACAAAGGCAATCCATAATTTCAAATTAATGTTTAAAATGCATAAAACCAAACGAAATCTGAATAATCAAGTCATATCAAATATAGCTAAGGACAAAACTACGATGGAGGGAGTTAATCCCTAGGTTTAGAATTTGCTTAAATTTAGAAACTAGTAAATGAACAAAGTGTACACATGAGATATTATCTCATGTACAAGTACACCATATCTCAGAAAAATAAAGAGCATACATCTCTACCACGGGGATATGTTTTACCAACTCCACACTGCAATAAAAGACAAACTCCTGTATTAAATATTTTACGAAAGGATATGGAGTAAATGAACATGAGACCATAACACAAATGTTGACTCCAACTGCAATACTTTTAATGAGCTGTATGGCCATTTCGGAAATTAATTCCTCATCAGCAGCACTAGAAACCAAACAAAGGCAATCCATAATTTCAAATTAATATTTAAAATGCATAAAACCAAACGAAATCTGAATAATCAAGTCATATCAAATATAGCTAAGGACAAAACTACGATGGAGGGAGTTAATCCTTAGGTTTAGAATTTGATTAAATTAAGAAAATAGTAAATGAACAAAGTGTACACATGAGATATTATCTCATGTACAAGTACACCATATCTCAGAAAAATAAAGAGCATACATCTTTACCACGGGGAATTGTTTTACCAACTCCACACTGCAATAAAAGACAAACTCCTGTATTAAATATTTTACGAAAGGATATGGAGTAAATGAACATGAGACCATAACACAAATGTTGACTCCAACTGAAATACTTTTAATGAGCTGTATGGCCATTTCGGAAATTAATTCCTCATCAGCAGCACTAGAAACCAAAGAAAGGATATCCACAATTTCAACAACTGTTTAAAATGCATAAAACCAAACGAAATCTAAATAATCAAGTCATATCAAATATAGCTAAGGACAAAACTACGATGGAGGGAGTTAATCCTTAGGTTTAGAATTTACTTAAATTTAGAAAATAGTAAATGAACAAAGTGTACACATGAGATATTATCTCATGTACAATATTATTTCATGTACAAGTACACCATATCTAAGAAAAATAAAGAGCATACATCTCTACCACGGGGAATTGTTTTACCAACTCCACACTGCAATAAAAGACAAACTCCTGTATTAAATATTTTACGAAAGGATATGGAGTAAATGAACATGAGACCATAACACATATGTAAACTCCAACTGCAATAATTTTAATGAGCTGTATGGCCATTTCGGAAATTAATGTTGTATGTTAATGTACAAAATAGAAATTCCACTACTGAAAAGTCACGTGTTTGCTCAAAAGTCGGTCGATGTTTTGAAGTTCTGTACTAAATTTTTTTAATGCTTATTCTCAGTCATGATCTGTCAAATCATAGAGATGGTCGAAAAACGACTGTAGTGACAATTATTACAGATGTTTAATATAACATCTGTTATATATGTTTACACAGTAGTTGCACTGTATTACCATAACAGATGAACACAATACAGACATCACAGAAGCGAAAGAGTGGTGTCTTGAAGACAGCACATGCCTTAAATGTGGTAATATTACTGTACAGAACGGTAATTTTACTTGTATGAATTTACTCTATAATCCTTTCATTGTTAATTACAAAAATATATTTTATGGAAAACCACATGACGAAAAAAAAGTTGGACATTTTCATGTTGAGATCATTGCAAATAGTGACTTAAACATAGTCATTAAGCTAGGGTACCTGTTTACCTACACATACTACATCATTGTATATATAAAGTTAAAATAATTGACACATTAATGAATGACTCAAAAATATCATCAAACTAAAAACTGCATAAAAGAATTTCAATATGCAATACAATCTGACAAGAAAAAAATTCATTATTCATTTCATTTATGATAATAATAAAAATAATAACTTACTGAAATACCTAGTTAAGGGTCGATACTTGTTGCATATGTCTGTGTGTCGAGTTGGGCCGATATAAGGGGTTTCCCTTATTCCTTTTTTATAACCACTGTTTTCGGATTTAAAAAGTAATTTGAACGGAGACCTTGATTTATACCCCCAAAAAAAAGCAATATTGAAAGAATTCCAGTGCAGTGACCGAACAAGACGGACCTGTATCACGCTAGAAATATTTTACGAAAGGATATGGAGTAAATGAACATGAGACCACAACATATATGTTTACTCCAACTGCAATAATTTTAATGAGCTGTATGGCCATTTCGGGAATTAATTCCGCATCAGCAGCACTAGAACCCAAACAAAGGAAATCCATACTTTCAAAAATGTTTTAAATGCATAAAACCAAACGAAACCCGAATAATCAGAAATATCAAATACAGCTAAGGACAAAACCACGATTGAGGGAGTTAATCCTAAGGTTTTAGAATGAACATAAATTTAGATAATAGTAAATAAACAAAATGTACATATGAGATATTATCTCATGTACAAGTACACAAAATAAAGAGCATACATCTCTACCATGGGGTATTGTTTTACCAACTCCACACTGCAATAAAAGACAAGCTCCTGTATTTAATATTTTACGAAAAGATATAGAGTCAATGAACATGAGACCACAACAAATATGTGAACTCCAAGTGCAATGATTTTAATGAGCTGTATGGCTGTAACAGGTCATTTCCTGGGCGTTATGGAAATCACAAAGGCTAAGGTTCTTGATTTTTATTGCCAGTAGTAAAAATAAACTCTGCAATAACAATATAACAATAATAAGTTTCATAATAAATATTGCACATTGCATAAATCTATATAAGCAATTATATTTAATAACCATATACTAAGATTACTGTAAATGTTTCAGTGTAACGGTTATAGACAAACTAGATACAAAATTGTGTATAAAGTATGTCTGTCACATGTATATATTTCATGATCAGGAATATTAAGACATTTTCCTACTTATACATTGCATAAGTATTTGTTTTTTCGGTATTAAACTGTACATGACATTTACAAAACTTATTGTGTTAAAACTATCAAAATAAATATAAAAAGCTATGTTACTTTTTTTGTGATACAAGATTCATAAACTATTTACATGATACAATTATATGACTAGTTAAGTCTACAATATGCACTTACTCCAAAGTCCGAAAATATTAAAGGGACATAATCAAAGTGCTCCAAAAATAGCACGTACAGATCGTCTGCTAATTTGATAATAAAATATACAATACTTATGGACAAAACAAAAAAGATTCTTACCACTTGTGGAGTGAGTTAACTGGCTGGAAAATGGCACAGTTATAAGAACAACAGTGGGTACATCATACACCAATTACATCATTTAGTCGTACATCAAATATGCAGTACATATACAAGTCCTGTAAACCAAAATTACAAATAATATAAAAACTATCCAGGACTTTCATGAGCATATCAGTTATGCATATAATAAACATCAAATCAAATATTTACAAAATAACTTGAACTAATAAATAATCAATAGTGTATGTGTACTTTTAAATGTATTAAAATATCTGTGACAGTAACTGATCAGGTTACACACTTCGGTATAATTATGTCTGGTCAACCGTGAATTTGACCAAGCGAGAAATCAAATATTCTCGACGGTTCAAAACAATTGAACACAACATCATTTTATAATAGTATAAGTAAAATATCCACCTAGCTATCTATTGATTTATAAAATGTTCGCTCTCATGTCATTCACTCGGTGTTACAGGGACGTGCAAGCTAAAAAGGGGGGGGGTTTGAACGGAAAGGTAAAGAAAATATAATTTACTCGTTAAAGTGGACAAAAATAAGTTAACAGTGTAAAAGAAAGAAGTTTACATTAGTCAGTCAAGGATATCAAGACACCAACTGCATATTTTCAAATCTGCCCAAGTCAAACAGCAAACGAGATTACTTGGGCGCAAGAACAAACTAACCAATCAAAAGTACCAAATTCGAAAATAACCTCATAAATATTCAAATAACCCCCAAATTATGTGAGTAAGAATACTCACGTTAATTTCAAATGAAAGTAAAGGGAAAGTTCCCTTTACGAAAAATAGCTCTTCAACATATGGGAAAATACTTTACAAATTAAAGAAATTAACCATTTCAAATATAATTTATAGATAATCTTTAATAAATATAAAACTAGAAACAATACACAAAATACAAAGATGATATAGCCAAAATAACACTCTGCTACATGGCCATTTCGGAAATTATTTGAAATCATTGATTTTTAACTTTATCACAAACAGGGCAATTTACTATATCAAGTAAAAATCTTGTCTCACGTGCAGTTCTAGTATAAATGTTGCTCGATTGTTTTCGATTTAAGACAACGGCAGTAGAAAACCGAAGGAACAAAGGGATGGTATTTACACAAAATAGAAGTCCAATGACATGGAAAAAACTAGAAAACAGAAAACAATGACGTTAAACAAATACACAAATACACAACGGAAATAAAAAAAAACAAACATTCAAAATCAAGGAACCCACAGCGTGAACTCCCATGAAATGGAGAGTGACATCAGGTGTCCCGGAAAAGAATCATGTCATGCTTTGTTAACAGCACCCGTCACATTGTTAGTGACTTAATCAAGGAAAAGATCATCTGGAAAGACGTGAATCTAGCTGATAATGTCCACTATCATCTGGGACACTGACCCATCATATCTTTAAATGATATTCTGGTGACGGCCAAAGAATTTCTTGAGGGATGAAAATAACATAGGGTGAACAAATCTTTGACAGTTGTGAATAGCATTTATCTATACAATGCATGGTAACTATACTAATGTACTTATTTGACCTACGTGCTCACATAGAAGTCTTTAAGAAAATATAAAAACGGATTAGAATATAAACTAAATTAAGGGGCATACACTCAAAGGGAATTGTTCCGTATCCAGTTTGATGGCACCAAATTATCACTAATAACAATTCATCTACCTTCCTTTACCTTTCTTATGTTGTATAAATTAATGTCGAGAGACGGTTTTACATAGTATTGTGATAACTTGTTCCCGATGTCATAGCTGTAAATATAACCAGTATCCATTTGAAAAGGATGTTCGAACAGCATTAAAATTAAATAATATGGAATGTCATACTCAAAAAGTAGTAAAAAAAAGAAGTACTCATTACAAAAAATATCGAATTAGCATGCCAAATCCAGTACAAAGGACACCCACCGAGTGTCATAGACGGAATGAAGCTTCTGTATCTTATCAGTGGTTATCATTTTGATGAAAACAGTAAATTTCTCTTTAGCGCGAAGTAAATTTTTCAAGACAGACAAGTCTAACTATTGGGTTGGTGAATACCCCTGGAAACCAATATCCCACCAGCAATGGTATCGGACCAATGGTTTCAAAATACATAAATACACAAGGTGCATAATAAACAGTAAATTTCGTTATGTTGTACAGGTATTTCAAGGAGTAACCTCTCTCCAGCAGCATTAGAATCAAACAATATGGAAAGTCATAATCTAAAAGTAGTCAAAAAAGAAGTACTCATTACAAAATTATCGAAAAAGGAGGCCTAATCCAGTACTTAGGTGCACTGAGTGCCATGCACGGAAAGAAGCCTCAGTATATCAGGGTATAGACTTTTGATGAAAACTGTAAATTAGTATAAAACGCAAGGTAAAATTTTTATGTCAGACAAGTCTGACTATTGGGCTGGCGGGGACCTCTGGCCAACCAGCAGTGGTATCGGCCCAATGGTTGCAAAAATATAAATATCCAATTAAACGTTATGCTGTACATGTATGTTTTTCATTAGTAACCTCTCATCAGCAGTATTAGAACCAAAGAAAGTCATAAATTAAAAGTAGTCAAAAAATAAAGCGAAAAGGTTTTCTAAACTTGCTATTGAATTTTAAAAATTTTAAACCCTTTTTCATACAAATAGCAACACCAGCCAAGGACATTCAGAGTTTGCGAAAGGGAGATATTCCGTTAAAACAAAAATTTTCCAAAATTCTAAATTTTGTGAGTTTACAAATTTAATAGACCACTGGATTTGTGAATAATTCAAATACCCCGCGGTCATGTACAACTTAATTAATGAAACTGTCATAAAAAGTAAACAGTACAAACAGGTGTTGTTGCATGTAGAGCTTCTTTTCTGTTTATTTGAAAATTTTATTCATAAAACTTTCACATCAGAACCAAAATCAAAACCAGTTACAAGTGTGGAGGCCAACGCTTAAATTATCAAAAAAAGAGAAGAAAATTTTCAAAAGATAAAGAAAAATAAGTTACAAGAAACACTTTAACCTTTTACATTTACTCAAAAGAGACTAATTGTGCTTAAGTTTTTAGCAAATTTGTCTCCCTCTGGCATAGCTCTGTCCTTAGCTGAATTTTGGCTTTTTTATTTACCCCCTTTTGGTTATTTGTTCTCTAACAGCTTTTCACGTTTTTCGGTTAATGGACTTCCAAAAGCTTTGGGTTTTGAAATGCGCATATGCAGAAAATAAATTGACAATTACTTCGGTATTTTAATATTAAAATAAATAATGAAAGGATATGGAGTAAATGTGCACGAGACAAAGTTTCTACAAATAAATGTTAAAACCAAGCAGTGAAACAAAACTTTTTATGATTTTCTTCATCTGAAGTCATCAAAATAAACAATGAACAAGTATAGAGTATATGCACTAGAAATAATCTCAAGGAGGCTCACTCCTGATGTTGTTAATATCAAGGATTTTCTAAAATCTATTTAAATTGATTAAGCATTGAATACTTACTGAAATGGTAAAGAGAATATGAACGTCAGTGTGCTTTTTACGGAGATAGAAAACATTTAAAATTTGGTAGAAAATGAATTTCCCTTAATCTAACACTAGAACTTTTTTTGTCTAAAAGCTAGGATGTTATATCAAGAATTTTATGAAAACTTGTCAGGTGTCTTAATTTGACATATAGAATACATTCATGAAATAAAAAATGGATGTCCGTGTGCAAAATTGTTTAAGCGATTGAACTGGAAAAACCACAGGAGTTCCGAAATCTGACACAAATTCAAAAATATGATGATTGAGCTACCTTAATCCTTTTTATACGCGTGTTATCTATCTTAAGGAATATCAATCCTGATGTTGTTTATAGGCAGAATCAAAATTCACATTAACTTTCAAATTGGTATTTTGTTATTTGTTACCACTTGGTCGATGCCACTGCTGGTGGACTGTTAGTCCCCGAGGGCATTCATCAGCCTAGTAGTCAGTACTTCGGTCCTGACCCGAAAGCCTATTCTATTTGAAACCTTACGATATCTAATTTTTTGTAAATTTTGCTGAAAATTAAGGAGTATCTCCCTCGTGCAAATCTCTGTCCTTAGCATATTTTGGTTTAACATTTAGGTCGTATTGGTTATTTGATCTCTATCAGTTTAAAACATCTTTGACTTGATGGTCTTCCAAACGTTTCGATTTTATCTGCATTGAAGAGACATAAGTTGTCGAAAGCGCATATGCAGAATAAAAATTAACACACACGTGAATTAACAGTAACTTCTATATTTATATCAAGGATTTCTGGAAACCTACTTTGATTGATTAAGCATTGTTTAATTAATTAAATAGTTAAAAGAAAATTATTGGTTCGTGAGCTTTTAACGGAGTAACGATACATTAAAAATTTGGCGAAGAATCAATTTCTTTAAATTTTTTAATTTATCATTCAGCCTATTTTTAATCCAAAAAGCTAGGAAGTTATATCAAGATATTTTGTTATTTATATCAAGGATTTCTGGAAACCTACTTTGATTGATAAAGCATTGTTTAATTAATTAAATAGTAAAAAGAAAATTATTGGTTTGTGAGCTTTTAACTGAGTAACGATACATTAAAAATTTGGCGGGGAATCAATTTCTTTTAATTTTTTAATTTATAATTCAGCCTATTTTTAATCCAAAAAGCTAGGAAGTTATATCAAGAACTCTATGAAAACTTTTCAGTTTAATTCGACCTATTAATACATCCATGAAATAAAAAAGTGGAGATTAGTGTATATACTTTTGAACCATTGAACTAAAGAAAACCAAAGGAGTTCCGAAATCTGACTCAAATTAATCATGTGATGAGTGAGCCACTTTAAACCTTGAATTACGCAATTTTAGAATTCAAGAAGCATAAAAAAGAAGAAAAGTAAAAAAGACTACAAAACATGCAATGAGTCCTGGTCAACAACTGAAGATAGTATTTTATTTAAGGACGGATACCCTCGATGAAGAACTTAAATTCTTATATTTTATAGAAATTTCTAGTTTTTATGTTTATGTGGCGTTGCTTATTTTCATATTTGCATCCATAAACCGCACATTTTAAAGACTGGCAGACCATAAGATAAACATGAAAAGTTTAACCGGAAACATGGCTACATCAAAGTTCTCATGAAAATACTTACAGGAGACATTGATCTTGTTTTGTAGTTAATTGTATTTTGAGATCAATATTGACGTCAACTCATTTTATAAGGCCTTGTTTCCAAGAATTTATTAGTGGTATTCTATACAAATATGAAAATGCATACAGTTTTCTTGTGAATCAGTCAGCATGTCAAAAGGTTATTTTTTACTAATCAGGTTGAAAGCTGTGAATCGAATATATACTACTCAACAAAACAAACGATACACGATTTATTTCGCCATTCAAAATATTTATTTAAGTGAACTTTTATTTCAAAGCCAAAATGAATTTGTTTATTCCATGTTCATGTGAATTCCAAAACAGACACGATTACAATCTGTAGCGGTAGTTTATCGCCATATGAACAATTTCGCCGTTCACTGATTGATTATTTCAGTTGTTTAGTGTCAATTATTGGGACAATTCATCATGTTAACAATTTGCAATCTGAAAAAGAGGAAAACAACCAATCATTTCGATGCCCCGAGCAATCCAAAATCAACGTGAACAAGAATTTAGCGAAGCCAGACCGTTGATGTTGATTTTTACCCGCACAATATATGGTAATGTGAAAAGAAGAATAGAGCAAAAATGATAAATCGCGTGGAAGCAGGTCCTATGAGACGTTGCAGTACGTTTTTTACACTTACCAAAACTTATTATAATAAGTTGAAAATTGAAAATGGGCTCGAGGAATTTGAAGACTTCATAGCAACAGATTTTCAAGTCAGCAAGTTCGAAAACTTTTTTTGGGGTCTACTAACAGAAATGCAGGGTAATGACCGTGATCGTGACCAGATTTGTTTCAGAAATTGTAAGAGACGTTTTGGGGCATAATGTTCGAGTTATAGTTTTCTGTGATAAAATCCGTGTATCGTTTCTTTTGTTGAGTAGAATATTTATTAATTATTGCCCTTGATCAAATCTTGGCACTTGTTTCAAAACTGTGATAGCCGGCCGATAAAAAGTAGTGGCAAGCCTTTTCTGGTTGTTTAGAAATACATTGCACTGTTTAAATATGTCATATGGCACAATAATTGCAGGACTGTTGTCATTTACATATCTTCAGTTAGCTGTTGGTACATGTGCGTTTATCTATCCCAGAGGCTCACACGTTAGCCTATATCACCTGGGTATTCTAAAATCTATTATGAGAATTGAAATCATACATTTGTTCAATGACCATCAAATTACCGTGCCTTGTTAACATCAACATCCTAATCCTTATCGTACGGTCCAAATGTACACGACTGTTCTCCGGAATGATATCTCTTCTATTCTTAGATCGACAGGGAGTGTTAGCTTCAACCTACCTCCCTTTCTTGTCTACCAGCAGTTCCTTGAATTTCTAAATATAGAGCTAATCCTTTCCTATGTATGTTTTCTATTTTCTTCATATTTTTTGTGATGGTATCTGACATACTGGACTTGCATAATTTACTATTTATCTGACCAAACTGAGGTAGATATTTACTAACTTTTTCCTTGATATAATGGCTAGTCCTTTTATTTCACTGATGGTATTCATTGTCCTAGTTGTTTTCATTTCTATCTGGTTGGTGTGTTGGCCGAAATCCACTGGATGTATGAGTTAACAATTCACAATATCTCCCATAGGATCCTATGTTAAGCAATGATTTCAGGTATTATTGACGGGAACAAGTATGTATAATTTGGTAGATTACCATCCTATTACTATGCCTAATTAATATCAACTTAATATATGAAAGTGTTTTAAAGAATTATAAATTTACAATATTTTCCCTTAGGATCCAATGTTAAATCAAGATCCGCCATCATGAAGTTATGATGGTTTCTAAAATCTTTCATTTGTTTAATGACCATCATGCAACAATGCCCAGAAAAGACCTTTGAATATATTTCACATAAATGTCCTATGTTAAACTTAGTTCCCCGTTGGCACCATCTTGGATGAGGTATGAAAATAAAACTCACAAACTTTGAAGGTTCCACCCAGGGACTATTATGCTCAAATCCGATAAAATTTATTCTAAAATTAAGAGATCAGAAAATGAGGTCATATGAAATTAAAAAAAAATATTCAAACAAATGCAGAGAAGATGTTTGAATTAATTCTCCATAAGGCCCTTTATCAAACTAAGTTTCCCGCTGGCGGCCATCTTGGATGAGGCATCAGCATAAAAATCACAAATTTTGAAGGGGTTTATTATGTTAAAATTTAAATTGCTTTAGCACTTCCAGAAAGAATGTATTTAGAAAAAGTTACTCAACCACTGATGGTGTATTCGTTTTATACTAACTTTATGGACCTTTGAAAAAGAGAAAGAAAAAGATGTACTATGCCTTTATAGATTTGAAATGGCTTTGATACTGTTTTGCGTGCAGTGCTGTGCCATAAATTATTAAATCCGAATATCAATTAGGATATTTTTCTGTTATATTAATATGTACAGTAATATTAAATCCAGAATTTTTGACGGAATGAATATCCTGAATACTTTCCGTACAACATAAGTGTACGGCAAGGAGAATTTGACTCCCTTGTTGTTCTCTTTATACAGCAACGATTTAGAAAATTTAGGTAATTACTAGGAGGGTCTGAAATGTATAACTAATGACTTAGATCTGAACAATTAATATTTTTATATGCAGATTATACGGTGTTATTAGCAGAGTCACCACCAGATTCACAAAATCCATTATATTATTTAGGAAAATGCTGTTAACTCTAGAAACTTAAAGTTAATGTAACAAAAAAGTAAAGTCGTGATTTTTCCTAAGAGCAGACGACAAGAAACTAATGTTTCAAGTATAAAGAGTTTGAAAAAGTCAATGAATTTAATTATTCTGGTGTTGTCTTTAGTAAGACTTGAAATTTGCCACAAGCTATTTAAAACACAATTAAAAATACATCGACAATTCAAGACGTGCTACATGATTAGAAAAAAGGGAAACGGGGAATGTGCCAGGGAGAAAACGACTCATGGGGAGAAGTATAACAACTCAATGGAATAAAAGAGACAACGGGAAATACCTACAATAACTGAAAATTATAATTACATGCTACAATCTGCTAGGGCACTACACAAAAAACACAAATAAGAAACAAGACAAATGAAACAACGATAGTAACTCGGGACAGCCGGACTTGGTACCGGCACTACCAAAAGCCAGCCGTAGGGTTAAACCGTAAAAAAAAATCCATCATAAGATATTCAATGAACGGTGAAGAAATCCCATACCTAACGGCAGGTCGGAGTCGTATGTATGTATTTATGGAATTATAACATAACCCTCTATTTAATGTCAACTTGTTCTCTTCGATTATATTGTTCAACCGATTCTTCATTCTACATTCATTTCTCGGTAATCTTCAAATGCACCAAGGAAATAATTTAGTAGAAATATTAATTTAATAAATTCTCGAAAGATGGCAAAATTTGTTTCAAATACAAAAAGAAAATTCTCAATGTTAAATTAATGCAAAATAGGTTAGATATAGAATATCTTTATTATTTGTTTTATTTGTTTATGAAGGTAGGTTCGAGAGATCAGGTGATACATTCATCTCCATTTAAAACGATGTTAAATGTACCTTTATTAATCATTTTTTCCTGTGATGTAATACTTGATGTAATAATTAACGAACCATTCAGCGAACTAAGCAACACAAACACATACAAATACATGTATTAGTTGTGCAATTTTGTACATAATTTGGGAAATTAACAAGTAAAGATGTAAGTATTCTTCAAATCACATTTTTCAAATTTGAACAAAAAACAAAACAAATATCTTGCACAAGTAATTTCCAATTCTTTTTATCAATTAGTGTTGTTTATTTTATCATTTGTCGTTTTTATTATCTATTACATATTTAGCGAAGATATGTTCTGTTTTTCATATGTAATATAGCCAGAAAGTTACAGTGCACATCATATATGGCCATATTAGACCGCATTGTTCTGAAAAATCCATATCAGCCCGGTGATATTGCCATTCCAGCCCGGGTGTAATGATAACTCCTAATATATAATAAAACAAAAATGTTTTTAAACATTTTTGGGTTTATGGTCTTCCAAACGATTAGATTTTATCTGCACTGAAGAGACATAAATTGTCGAAATGCGCATATGCAGAAAATAAATTCACAGTCACTTCGGTATTTAGTTATATAATAAACGGATTAAGACATGGCCTTATATTAATCTCTATTTATTATTATTATTTTGTTTTACTACTTAGGGTTTATCATTATACAATTACAGACAATTGATGAGGCCAATGCAGAAATTTATTGACATGAGAAATGTATACTGACAGAGGACGAAGTCCGAGTGTCAATATAATTTTCACATTTCTGCATTGACCGAAATCGATAGGCTACAATTCTTTTATTTTGTTCCAATTATTTATTCTATTTTTATAGCTTTTTATATAAGTGAATTGTTTTTAAATCATCTTTGAGTTTATGGTCTTCCAAACGTTTAGATTATATCTGCACTGAAGAGAAGTTGTCGAAATGCGCATATGCAGAAATTAAATTCACAGTAACTTCGGTATCTAGTTACTTGTTCTACAAACTTTAAAATACCAACATGAAACTAGCAATCATGGATAAAACTCTCAGTGAATTATATATTTTCAATTAGTGGAACATGAAATAGACACCTACTGTCTTACACACCCCAAAACTGCAGATCAATATTTATAGTAGAGCGGCGGATATGTAAAAAGTCGCTTATTTAACGAAGTTAAATTACCCAAAAGCCCAATGGGATTCTATTGCTTAATATTATTTATTACATACTTAGTGAAGATATGTTCTGTTTTGCATATGTAATATTGCCGGAAGTAAACAGTTCATATCATATACCTAGATTGAAATGGCCATATCAGACCGCCTCGTTCTGAAATATCCATATAAGACCGGTGATATGGCTATTTCGGCTCGGGTGTAATGATAACTTCTAATTGGAAGTATATAATAAACAGATTAAGACATGGCCTTTTCCATATCAGCACGGTTATCATCCCTCGACCCATATCAGGTATATGGGGGTCTCGGGATGATAGCCGTGTTTTAGATTTTTCTCTTTACGAATTACTTTGCTTGTTATACACAAAAGAAGCCCTGTTCAAGTGAATAACAAGCAGTTCTTAAGTTACCAAGTATGAACCAAGCAGATTTTGTTTTTAGAAAATCTAGCTTTTCTTAACTTAAATGCGAAGTAATAGCACACAATAAAGTCACATAATAACCTTGAGCTCATCTGATGTCAGCAAAAAGTCCAAAAGACCAATGATGCATATGTTGTACTTTGTGTTTGTTACTGTGAATGTAAAACGTAAAAATCATTTAGATGTTTGCCCCCCCCCCCCCCCCCCNCTTAGGAATCTTAATTTTGATATAAATCTCCAATGTCAATGACTAACATGAGTCATAATTGTGGCAGACACATTGTACTTTAGTAAAGACATGTGTCAAATAACTTGTTCTTAGTCAACCTTGTACCACTCTATTCTATGTAAGAAAAATTACCTTATTTGACATTGATTGAGGTCAAATTCAATGAAAGCTATAGCAGCACAGATCGCACTTTAATGTATTCTCAACTCGGTTTAAATACGACTACTCCAGTGCAATTTATTTGTGTATTTGAAAATCCTTTACTTGAAAACAATTATTTGACCTCAAGGTCAAAAGTGAATGTCATATGAAAGTCAAAAGTACCAAATATTAAACTTTGTCGTGATACACTTATTTGCCAAATATCTGAAAACTATGTCAAAAAATTAGTAAGTTATACCCCGGCAAACTAAAAATACAGCTCTCAGGGCTATGACCTTTGACCCTTAAATAAAGTATGTTTGGACTATGTCAGATAACGACAACAGTCACTTTCTGAAAGTACATACATTACACTTGCGTTTAAGATACTAAAAACCATTGGGGTTTTCGGGTAACTTTGCCTCCTCGCCGCTCCACTATTAATGATTTAGTGTTTGACCAAAGTTTGTACCATCTTAGAAATAGCGACCTTTTTCTTTATTTTCAATGTTTGCTTGTACATGCACATCTTCTTTGTCAAGTATGAATTAATTCTGTCAGGCATATTTGAGAAATAAGCCTCACAAAAATCATTAGAAGAAAAAAAAGAATAATTAAAAATAACAAAAAGACAGACCGAAAACAATGTGTCGTACCGACTATTTATTCTTATAAAATAATCTGCTCAGGAAACTTATCATCGAAGATCAAGGAATATTTTTAGTGGCAATAATTATAACCCACCCCTGCAAAAAAGTTTTTGTGGTATATAGAAATCACCTTGTCCGTCTGTCCGCCCGTCCCATCTCGTGTCCGGAGCAGCATTATTGTACCGTAGCAGCTAGGATTATCAAACTTGGTGTGTGGATGCATCATGGGAAGGCTGTATGTGGCGTATCACAGGTCACAGTTCACTGTGATTCTGACTTTGATCTTTGACCTTTATGAAAGTTAAACTATGTGTATTTCGTGTCTAGAGCAGAACTTTTGTACTGTAGCACCTTGGATCATCAAAATTAGTGTGTGGATGCATCATGGGAAGGCAATGTGTTAAGTACCAAATTTCGGTCACTGTGACCTTGAATTCGACCTTTGACTTTTATGATAGCAAAACTATGGGCATTTCGTGTCTGGAGTAGAATTTTCGTACCGTAACGCATAGGATTATCAAACTTTGTGTGTAGATTCATCATGGGAAGGCAATGTGTCACGCATCAAATTAAGGTCGACGTTACCTTGACTTTGACCTTTATGATACATTTTGTGTTCAGGGCTTGATTAAATCGTCCTTGTATCCACCTTATTATGTATTATTTAATATATAACCTTTATATAAAGTAGTATATATGACCTGATGAGAATAAAACATGCAACTTCATTCCTGACAGGATTTGTTTCTGTTTAGATCTTCTTACCACTGACTAATTGATTGATTGAAGGTCAAAATTTAAATATGACATGCCTTTATACTCAAATGCAGATGCGGGAGGGTTATTAGTCTGGCTTTGCCGATAGCTCTAGTTTTGAATTAAAAGTACACAGGTGACGGAAAAGACGGCATTCTGATTTATCAAAAAATAAAATATGTTTTCTCAAATTTCATTGAATTTATCATAAAAAGTAGCAAATACAGTATTATACCTTTTATCCCCCGAGAGTATTAACCAACCCAGTAGCCAGTACTACGGTGCTATTCAAAAAACCGATTTCATTTGGAAACTTGCAATTTCTAAATTTAACAAAATTTTGTCAAAAACTAAGGAGTATCTCTCTCTCCCAAAGCTCTTTCCTTAGCTGATTTTGGATTTACTTTTAGTAATTGTATCCTATTGGTAATTTGTTCTCTATCAGCTTGTTCACATATTTAGGTATATGGATTTCCAAAAGTTTGATTTTGATCTGCACTGAAGAGATTTCAGTTGTCGAAATGTGCATATGCAAAAACAAATAAACTGTAATTTCGGTATTTCATTGCTTTATACATTGCTTGTATCTTTGAAGTTAATTTTTCGATATGTTATGTCATTTTTAGTGTTAATTATATCAAATCAATTAACGGAGCACAGATGATACCTCCGTTTTATAAGGATTCAGTCTGCTAGTGCTTTAGTCTTGTGGCGGTCTTGTTCATTTTTTTTTTTTTTTTTTTTTTTTTTTTTTTTGTCACACTGTCTCAATTCATGTTGTCTGTAAATTGCCGTGATTTTAAATTTGATTTTATGATAACAGAATTCCCCCTTTTCTCTTTCTTGCTTCGGTATTGGTTTGCCGATGTATTAAATGACTAAACACGAAACGGAAATATTAAATCTGGTAAAAACGAATTAGCAAAAAAAATAATAATAATAATGAATAGATACTGAATAAAAAGTCTAATCGGCTTAGGACAGAGGTTTTTACTAGGATATGGTTTCTCGTGAAAACCTCTGGTATAAACTTGGACTTAATATGAGGTATGATCGCAAAGTTCATTGCTGAAGGTCGCATGGTGACATCAAGATGTAGAACAGGGGTATAAGTGTCATTGCTAAATTTTATTTGTAGAGACTTTGTCTCATGTGCCTTTACTCAATATCCGCTTTCTTTGTTTATTGGAATGATTTCATGGTTCAGAGTATAACTAAATGTCTAATAACAATAACGGCGTTTTACATTTCCGCAAATTGGCATTACGTTTCCGGAAAAAAGGGTATTACTTTTTCGGAAAAAAATGTTTACGATTCCGAAACAGAAATATACATTACATTTCCGGAAAAAATTTACCTTTCCGCGAAAGAAATATCTTGCCTTTGAAAAATATTTTTTACATTTTATCCACAATTAAAAGTTTTATTATGAACCATTTTACAATTTAAAGAAAATAATAATCAATAAAAATGAAGACCACTACGTGACTCAATAAATTCTAAACGTTTATACCTTTTTAAACCTGCAACTTTGGCCGTTTCCTGTTCTTTTTCGAATTTTTTTGTACTAACGCATCAGGTACAATACTTTAAAGAAACACGAACAATAATAACTCACAAATGATTATTGTTTTGATACTTTCAATTTCAGAATTGATTTTGGTGGGTTTGAAAGTGGGGCATCTTTGACCTTTATGTGCACTTTATACTCCTAAAGTGAACATTTTTCAATTTTTTTTACTGGATTTATCATTGAATCAAACAATGAAAGAATGTCTTACCAAAGCAAATCCCAATATTATGGATCCACCCAGTACATTGCTGCACAATATTGACAATTTTGTGTGGAAAATCTCTGTGGCAATTATAAAATATATTACAATAGTTACGAAAGTAAGTGAGAACCGAACCTTCAATCAAAAGAACGAACAATCCATGGACAATGGCAAAATCAGACACACTTAGAAACAAGGACACCACTTGAGTACGGGACAAAAAAGAAAAATCAAGACACACATACAGATGAACAACACGGACCGGTGAGATCAGGTGTACCGGTAGAGTAAGCATCTCTTGCTTCTTATAAGACACCCGCCGTGTTGAACATGTCAACTCAGGTAGTAAAGTCGAATCCGATGGAGGAAAAACAAACTTAGTTGTAGAGGGAAAGATCTGTTGTCATCTGGGAATCAGATATCCCATAGCGATCCACAAGATCGTGATGTCGACCGTAAAACTTCTGTAGTGATGACTTTAAGATTTTTTTGTAACGTTTCCTTCCTTAAGTAGTCTATTTGTAAGCAACTGAGCTCTATCAAGGAAGTCACTGTAACGACCACAAGCCCTTGAGTAGCAAATGAGTTGTGAGATGTAAACTCAATATGCTGGTGCTTTTGGAATGTTGCTACAAAGAAAAGGGAAGTTGACTATTGGAAAAGAGAAGTCATCGCGTTTATCATACAGGATAGTTTGTAATGTACCTCTGTTGTCAATTTCAAGATGGAGGAACGAAGCCGATGTGGAAGTATTTGTAGTATCCTTAATTTCAAGCTCTTTTGGATAAATAAGATGAAGAAAAATCACCAAAGCGAGGCGTGTTTAATGATAAAATATCTATATAACGGAATCTGAAATTAAAGGACTGGGCCATTTTTTGTCTTTATTTTTGAAGAAGCCCTTCAATGAATTCAGGCTCATAAGAGTGGAGAAACAGATCGGCTGAAAGAGGTGCACAGTTTGTGCCTATTGGAATTCCAATGGTCTGTTGAAAAACAAGTCCTCCAAACTGGACAAATATATTGTCGATCAAAAACTCTAACATTTTTATCACTTCATCCTCTGTGTATTTTTTCTGTGATTCTGAGTCGTATTACACAAAGTATGCCTATGCCAATGTACTTATGTCTTCGTTCGCCGTTCTTACGGGAGAAACATCTATGAATTATATCTTTCAGCCGAGATTCCAGTTGTTCATGATGAATGGTACTATAAAGTGTGGAGAAGTCAAATGTTTTAATGCTGTTGCAATGCAATAATGATCTTAATTTCAGGATGTCAAGCAGAAAGTTACCTTATATACCAGGTAAATTTTCGGTAACGTAATACATGAAAGTTTCCGGAAACGTAAACTTTTAATTTGCGGAAACGTAATAATCAACATTTGAAAAATTTCCGAAAAAGTAATGCGCCAAACAATAAAGTTATTGATCGGAAAGACAATAAGTTTTTTCTCAACTGTTAATGATATTGATAATCTCGTAATATCATAATTTTTGTATCGTTTCTTTTGTGGCTAGTATATTTCTTATATGGCATAGAATGCAAATTAATTCTTTCAACACGTTCCAATACTTACATTTTGATTTATTCCATCGACTTTGATAATGGTTTGGTACATGTTACGCCCCTAAAAAAACGATAAAAATCGAGCGAAGTTATTAAGTTATTGGCATTTCATTGGCGGGGTTGTTATGTCGGATTCAATGTTTCATAATTTTGCCACACACACACACACACACACACACACACACACAGAGAGATATTATATAATATCTTGATTTCATGATGTTGGATTTCTTTAGCATATTCTATTAACAGCTTCTATAATGTAAGTTATTCAGTTATCAATTCTAGTTTTTTTTAGTAAGCAGCATGCCAGTTGTTATCGAACAATCATGGCTCACGCAAGAATTTATTAAGGAGTTAAAATATTCCGTTTTATTTAACTACAAAATATAGATTTTTACTAACAAACCATGATGGTTTTCATACTTTGCATGATATCTTTTGGCTTCAATACGCAGGAATTTTGTGTGGAGAGATAAAAGTACTTTTAGGACTATCCACATGAATAAGCTAACATTACAAACTACTTTTAGCACTCTCTAACTGTCGGGGTTCAGATCAATAAGATATGATCGATTAATATTTAATATTCCAGCATTAGAATTGTAGATAGTTGTACAATGGACAAAAAAATTGCAGTTTTGATGGTTTTGTTGGCAGCCTGCACCCTGTTGACTTGTCCAACATCTACTTTTGGCCAGCCACCAAATCATGGAAGAGTCGATGGAATATTTAAGATCTCACTGAGCCTAAAGAAAAGTAAGGTTTCTTGATATTTTATTTGAAATATTCCTAGATTATAATTGTTTAATTGTTTAATTAGTAATATAAATCTTTTATATTTGCCTTTTTTCATGAACCAATGAAACGGTTTTAAAAAGAACGAAATATTGAAAGACAAAGATTTTTCAGATTAAAAGGAATTTGGTTCAAAATTAGAACGAATAAATTGAAAAATGGGTAGAGGACACAAAACTTTGAAATGGTGAATGAAAGGATATGGAGTAAACGTACATGAGACAAGATCTCTACAAATACATGGTAAAAACAAGCAAAGGAACAACGCTTTAATTGTTGTTCTTCATCTTGAAGTCACCATGGTCACTTGGAGGACTTTTTTCTCTTTATTCTAGTAACAAACAAAGTAAAAGCTTGCTTGTTCCATACCGTCTAGTTCACTACCTTGGCTAATAAAACGAGATATTATGAGATATTGGCACTTTATCTTAACTCAGAATGTTTACAGTACAATGTGTTTTTTTCACAAATAATAAGGATAAGAAAAGTATAAAACACACTTCATATCTTTTTAATTCTATGATAGTAATGTACCATTTTATTGCCACCTTACTACTTAATTTTCATACTGTATAAAAGCTCTTAGAAAAAGCCTATAACAGTAAATGGGCGAGTGACAAAAACAAATTTACGAGTGAAAGATGGTGAGATTTCATACATTTTGTATATAAATAACTCATTTGAAGTCAAATTAAAGTTCACAGTTTATTCCATTCCATGTAACTAAAACTGTTGTAACGATTGTGGTGCTGGTTGTGTTTTTCAAACACGCCTATCTTATTCCTTCTAATAGTGTTCAATCGGGTTTCAAATCTAATAATAGAACTGCAAAGCCAAAAAACGAAATGTTATTGTTCTGTAAGTAAACAAAGTTATTCGTGTAAGCACCTTAGCCTTTTTTTTTTGTTTGAACATGCTTCGTTTATTCTTTATAATGTGAAAACGTCTCGCTGCAGGATTTGCATCATAGCATCGCTATTTCGGAGCACTTTTGGGTCTGTTTTAACAATGCTGCTTGTTCAATACCACTGCTCTAAATGAGTGTCCTGCTCTGATCCAAGCATATTAAGGAGCGGTTTTTCTCTGTCTTATCCGAATTTCTACGCCTTCCAGGAAGACTCGAACCCAGTTGCCAACATCGATGTCTTTAGTTGTCACCATTGGTTGGCCTGACATTTGGAGCTCACTGGTAGATCTTTGTTGTCAGTACATATTCGAAAGACTAGATACGAGACTCCTAAAATCGTCGCTACAGTTAAATGTAAATCACTAGCTTGCAATCGACCGATGACATTGTTAAGTTTGGCTTCATTTTTGACGTTGAATAACTTAACTTTTCAATTTCGAGCGATTCCAAGGTTGAGAACGCCTGTTATTAAAGACCAAAGACAAAGCTTCTCTTGAAAGAAATATGCAAAAGAGATTAACTTGTTTTTTTCTAGTAAATAAAGTCCTTGACAATTACCCCATTTTCTTTCTTTTTCCGTTTTAATCTGACCGAAATTGATTCGTCCTACTTAATTATTGACTTTAAATCTAATGACAGCTTGATATTTGCCATTTATGAAACTGTAAACTTATAATAAGAAAGTAAAAGTAAGATATTTTTCTTAGTTTAGTTTTTTGGATTTGGTCGATGTAATATGCTTCAAACGACCATTTTGAATATCAAAACATCATTTTAATCAGCGGGAAAATTAAGCGTTTTCCACGAAAACTAGCGACATTTTTCATCAATAGCCTAGGAAAGCGAGACAATAAAGTGTTTTCCGCGAAAATTTGCGATATTTTTTATCAAGAGCACAGGCATCTCCAGACAACCCAATTGTTATCAGTCTAAATTTTTCAAAATGCAAGGAAAAAATACATATTTTTGCACTTTAAGGATGTTCGCTGGTCATGTTCATGTATTTCTGTCAGAATTTCGGACTTCTCTAGTTTGATTCATTTAAAAGCTTAATAATTTTTTGGCCGATGACCCCCTAATTTTTTTCTATAATTTCATTTTATACATCTTCTTGAGCATTCTGACGAAATTTTATTCAGTTGGTGTTATTTTGTCATATTCATTATTGGATAAACATTGTTCATGTTAAACCTATGAAAAATACAGAGGAGTTCGGTTTCCCGACATTTTGTGAAACACGTGAATCTCAAAAATGGCATCGGTAACCTACTGATTTTTCTTGGCTTAAATTACTTCTTTGTCGATTTTCTAACAAAAAATAACATTCTTTTATCATTAAACAATCCTTTTAATTTTAAAATTGACAACCGAACATCTTTAAATACTACAGTAACATGTGCTGATTTTGCTTCAATCTCATTGTATGAGTAACATTTCGTCATCTCCTTGTTTCAGATGAAGATTCAAGCTTTGCTAGAATTTTGAGAGCAATTAAAAGAAGAAGGAAGTGAAACAACAACACCAACAACAACAAAAAAAACAAAACAAAACAAAACAATGTATTATAAAATATTTTGCCTTTTCAATTCTAACAAATGACTTTATCAAAACATATTTTTGCCTTTTCAGATAATTAGTAATTGTAATTTAAACAATAGAAGTTGTTTATTTCCTCATTTTATCAAAATATTTACTACATCTAATGTTAATCACTGATTTTGTTTTTTTTTAACTCAAAAACGTATAATGGTGAATGAAAGGATATGGAGTAAATGTACATTAGACAATGTCTCTACAAATACATGGTAAAAACAAGCAAAGGCACAACGCTTTTATTATTGTTCTTCATCTTGAAGTCACCATTAGGCCTTCAACAATGAGCTTTGCTCACACCACATAGTACGTTCAAAACGGCTCCTAACACCGGTTTGAGCTGAATTCATAGCTAATTGTCGTACAACGCTACATCCATGTCTTTCCTGTTCATGGATGCGGGGTTGGCAACAAACATAAATTAAACTGGCAAAATGCTCTTACAATCGCTGTTATCCGTTTCCGTCAAAAGCACGCGTCTTAGGCTAGTGGACGATTACAACATATAGACAAACACAGTGCAGTCATAAAATCGATTGTAAGAAAACGTTGCATTATAAAATAGTGAGATGTGGGCATTTTAAAACAGATGGTCAGAATTTCATTTCGATATTACAAAAAATAAATGCCAAAATTTGAAAGTATGATAATATAACCATATATAAGCACAATAATTTTCCATTATTGTGTTTAAAATAAATACAAAGGACTGACACGCTTTCGTACAATGCCGATAAAGCTATAATATAAAATTCTGTTATTTTTTTTTACCTGGAAAATTTTCCATTCCAACAATAAAAAAAACCTGCAGATTCTGTGTGTGACACATAACTAGTCATTTAGTTATTACTGTAATTTCTAGAATTCTTAACAGAAATAGAAACCCTTCGGTCATTCCAGTAGAATTATTCACAACTAAAAGAACACTGAAATATTGTTCAGCACATAAAAATCTAGATTCAGTCTTTCTATACAATGTAAATAGCCATTTGATTGCTAAATACAAGTACATTGTATCATATCTTTTACATTGCTTGGCAAATTGCAGTGTAGAAGGTGTCTATTTTATTTCTCGTTTTAGCAGCGTTCGTCCTTTTTCTCAACATTAGAATGCATTTTAAGGGATATTAAAGTGTTATGGTGTACTTGTGCGTGAGAGAATTTCTCATATGGATATACTATTGATACTTTCAAATTTTGGCAATTATTTTTTGTAATTTTCGAAATGTAATCCAGACCACCTGTTTTAAGTGCCCACATCTCACTATTTTATAACGCCAAGTTTTCTTACATTCGACTTGATGAGTGCCCTGTGTTTGTCTATATGTTGTAGTTGTCCACTAGCTTAAGACACTAGTGCTTTTGTCGGGCAAAGGATTACAGTGATTGTAAGAGCACTTTGCCAGTTTAATTGATGTTTGTTGACAATCCCGCACCCATGACCAAGAAAGACATGGGTGTAGCGTTGCTCGACAATTAGCAAAGAATTCCGCTTAAACCGGTGCTAGGGGCCGTCTTGAACTTACTATGAGGTATGAGCAAAGCTCATTGTTGAAGGCCTCATGGTGACTTCAAGATGAAGAACAACAATAAAAGCGTTGTTCCTTTGCTTGTTTTTACCATGTATTTGTAGAGACTTTGTCTCATGTGCATTTACTCCATATCCTTTTATTCACCATATTGTCCAATGTAAATCTATATATTATACTTTTTCGTCAATGAAAGAGTTCTGGTAATTAATGATGGTTATTATCAGACCGAAAAGAAAAAACAGTCATATAACATAACAAAACACCGAAGTTACTGTAAATTCATTTTCTGCAAATGGTCATTTCCTGCAGATCAACCAAATATTTGGAAATCCATAAACCCAAATTTGTGCATAAGCTGATAGAGAACAAATTCCCAATGTAACATAATTTTCTTGAATCAAAATATTGCAAAACTTCAAATAAAATACGTTTTGTGCTAGCGTCGAAGTACTTTACAAGATTAAAATACTCGTTAGTTAGAGACTTTTCACAAATTAAGATATTGCAAATTTCAAAGAAACCCAGATTTCGGGCAAGCACCAGTGTACTTACCAATTAGTTTGAACTTAAACAAAAAGAAAAAAAACAGGAAGAACAAAAGAACGGAAGTCCTAGGCGCAGAAAATTAAAAAAATTAATCAGATACACTGGAAGCCATGGTACCATCTACCAAGATATATCACCTGCCTTTATGTACAAATAAAGCCAATATAATGATAAATTGTTAATGAACCGTATCTACAGTGATAAGATATATTATACTCCACATGAATTTCCTTAATTTTGATTGGTTAACCGTGAGGGTGGTATTTGGCATACCATCCATCTTTTGAATATACCTGACCCTTCTGTCGAGTATAAAGCCCGCTCTATTTGTACAGTGACGTAATTGACATTACTTGAAGTTGTAATACAGTGGAGATTTTCAGTATAATATAACACATGCTGCCTTTAATTTCAGATGGTATACTAGATTACCACTACCGTCTCGGGTGATATAATTTCTTCGTGTGGTAATCTAGTATACCATCCTTAATTGCAGGCATTATGTGTATAATATTGTTACACATAGGTTGCAGGTGAGTTAATCTGAACACAAAGCGTGCGGGTGATACTAAACAGAGTCGACTAAAGTCGATTGAAGTCTACTAGAGTCTACTGATGAAAAAATGATATAATTGGATAACGAAGCTTGGAAATAAAGCAAATATGATTTTTTAATATGTTTTGAACATATCCAAATGTTATTATTTTATAAATGATCGATTATGGGTAAGAATTGTGACGACAGAGCTGTAATCGTAATTGGGTGGTCTTGTTATGGCGACCATATTGTAGAGTCGACAAGTTATTTCACAGGATAACATTTATATAAAGTTATATACTATATTAATTATACAAAATATCATTGTTTTATACCATAAGAAGTATTTAAAAGATTTCAATTAATTATTTTTAATATTATTAATTTATTTTGGGGATATCTAGCATGTAAACAACAAATAAATAAATAAATAAAATAAAGAGTCAAGTCGGATATTATTTTCCGGTTGTAGTCTTCGGAATACCCCTTGAAACATATATAAATATATTTTTGTCAAGTTTTTAAAAATATATAGAGTCATTCTCAAAATTGTGACCTCGGTTAGAAAAGATGTAACTTGAAATTAAGTTTCTTTTGGAAACGGAACGTTGTTTTCTGTTGTCACATATCTTGGTACTGTCACGTGGCCTGAGGTAGGATTAAATCGTTTTCTAGGCACCCAAACCCTCACTCCAGTTTCTATCCTGTTTCAATATAGTCTATTTCAGTTAATCAACATCCATGGAGCAATATTTCAGTTATATCTGAACAAGAACAAGTAACAAAATACCGACGTTAACATTGATTCTTCGTTGCACAATTTCGTATACAGCCAGTCTTGAAGAATCGTACTACAAGTATACCCTTTTTATGTTGGCCAATCATAAAAGTATGGTTAGAACCAATCGTCAAATATAGATAGATATCAGTTTAAGCTTTAATCGTCTAACCACAAGTTTTCATTGATTTCCAAATAAAGTATTCAGTGTTCAAATAAAGTCTCATGTTCATTTACTCCATATCCTTTTGTAAAATATTTAATACAGGAGTTTGTCTTTTATTGCAGTGTGGAGTTGGTAAAACAATTCCCCGTGGTAGAGATGTATGCTCTTTATTTTTCTTAGATATGGTGTACTTGTACATGAGATAATATCTCATGTGTACACTTTGTTCAAATACTATAATCAAAATTTATGTAAATTCTAAAACATAAGAATTAACTCCCTCCATCGTATTTTTGTCCTTAGCTGTGTTTGATATTACTGATTATTTGGATTTCGTTTGGTTTTATGAATTTAAAACATTTTTGAAATTATGGATTTCCTTTGTTTGGGTTCTAGTGCTGCTGATGAGGAATTAATTTCCGAAATGGCCATACAGCTCATTAAAATTATTGCAGTTGGAGTTAACATATGTATTATGGTCTCATGTTCATTTACTCCATATCCGTTTGTAAAATATTTACAATAAAATTACGGATTATACTACATCATGTAATCTTAGATTAGTGTTTTTTCATCAGTACAGACAGAAGCAAGAGCTCTGTGCTTTCGCGTGAAATATCACTATATACCTCATCAACCCCTTTTAACATTCTATCTCTACCACGATGACCTGTTTCCGTATGTGATTTTTCCAAAATGTCGACTAGTTCTTTATATATCAAAATACCCAAATTTCTGTAAATTGGGGTTCGTATAAATTCAGCGACAGTATCATTTCAGCGACTATCGTTTCAGCGACAATTTTTGAGTAATTGCTTATATCATTTCAGCGATGTCTTTTCTACGTATCATATGTAAATTCAGCGACATCCAGTTTTAAATACATTATACAAAAATAAACTATAATGTGAATGAATATAAATTTTACATAAGATATACACCAACATTTTCAGAGAAGGGCATGGGTCAATCGTACAGTACTAGTAACAGGTAGTTTTTTTTTCTTGAAGACCGAAGTTCAAAATCAATGACGTGACCAATGATCTAATGGTGACCAATTAATGATACTAAAAAGATTTAAACTAATATAGATAAAAAAAATACACATGAATAAATATTTATCAAATTAAATTTAAAATAGAGAAGGAAAAGTACAGCAATCTTAATGGCTCCGTCGATGTCTATATTGAATAACTCAATGACATAGTATACAAGCCAAAAAATGCAATTTATTTTGAAGGCTTAATTGTATACATAGAGACAAAGTGGTATTTTTACACGATCTCGGAATTTTATATGATTTAGAATGCAAATGAATTATTTTATGAGCAACATATTTTGACGGAAAAACATATAATCTTCTCAAAATCCTATTTCCATCTATTTGTGGTGAGCAGGGGCATAGGAAAGGCAAGGCGTCACAGCTGTCATGTATTTTCAAAAGTTAATGTCGCTGAATTTATAAAATATAATTTCACTGAATTGATATGCTTTTTGTCGCCGAAATGATAATGTCGCTGATACGAGAAAAGTTCGAAATGCCGCTGAATTTATCATCTCCGGTAAATTGTAGTTTCTGCAAATTGCCATTTCGATAACTTATATCTCTTCCAATCAGATAGTGCCACAAATACATTGCGGGGCTTATGGGGTTAAATGACAATCATTGAGGCACGCGTCTCTGTTATATAATTTGTCATATTTAATATGACAATAACTATTTAATAAACTCACCTGTAATTAAACATAATTACCACGCTGTCACGGAAGCAGTTGCAAATTGAACTAATTTGATTTGAACCATTGCAACTTATTATCATGCATTCTGCTATTTATTTTAAACCAAGGACGTTATTTATTTGTAGATTATGTAGAACATTAGGAAATAGCCCGAATACCGAAAATTACAAATTTCTAACAGTGATTTTTATAAGTTTTGTATTTTAAGTCAAAACTCAAAAACTCGAAATTGTCAAAAAGTGAATCATAAAAGTTCAGATTACAAATCTCGAAGTTTGATCAAATATCTATCCAAAAATGAAAAAAGTTTAGAAAATTTAGATTTTAATAATTTGGTTAAATCTGGGACTAATATAATATATGTTATATTAGTCGCAGGTTAATTTTTCAAAATTTTAAACTTTTTCTTCATTTGGAAATTTTAATATTTTACATTTTTGGTCAAACTTTTAAAATATTAAAATTTCAAAAAGTTTTAGAATTTTGAATTGTTAGGTGTTACAGGGACCCTTAGCATAATCCAAATTTAATCAATTCATTTTTTTGTCGTTTTTTTTCAGGCAACTCTTGTAAGTAATTCAAATTCAATCACAATCGTTAAAATTTTGCAAATTTTGTGAAAGTGCCCGCTCGGTACCCGCTATGGCGTTTCAGTACAGATATTGGCGATCAGCAAAGAAAAAATTTGAAAATCACAAGAATAACTGTCACCCGGAATAAAACGACGATTTCTCAACAGAAGAAAGTTATCTTTAGGTATGACAACGCACACCTTCTTCCGGGAATTAATATTCAGACCAGAGAGTATTATAGTGCATACGAAGATACACCATGCATGAAGAGGCAACTAAGAGGACTCATCAACCACCAAGTTGCTTACATCAGACATGTGCCTACATGTGAATAAAATTAGGAACGATTATATGCAAGATAAATAGAATTGCTTTATGTTGCATCCTTCTATTTGATGCAATGTTATTTTGATCTAATGTTGGCCTTTCGTTGCAATTATGAGAATCATGATAATATGCTCACTTATTTTTTTCGTGGTAGATATTGCATCTCTCTAGCATTAGATCTGACAATTTTATTGTTGCATTTTCGCTATTATTTTCTTGTTTCCGGTGTTAGTATTATTTTTTTCATGAAATACATCTTGGAAAAAAATAACTAAGAATAAAATTCGATTTCTAGAACATTCGGATTACTTTATATGCCATTCCGTAACGATTTTGTGTTTAGTGTGATGGTCATATGACAGTTGTTTATATGGCTATTTTCATTATAGTCAGTCAAATAAAAGTAAAAATAACAATTGTCTCTTTTTAAACAAAATCTTAAAATAATTTACAATATTCCGCTTTAATTACTGTGATATGCATATCAGATTATTTGTAGACTCTGTTGGTCGCCATTTTGAATCGTCGACTCTTTCTACTCCTGATTCTTGTAAACACACGATTATTTAGAAGAACAACTGTTGTTTTTAAGTTTATAAAACAAAGAAAATAACATATAATTTATATATATAATTTTTATAACGCCAAGTTTTCTTACATTCGACTTGATGAGTGCCCTGTGTTTGTCTATATGTTGTAGTTGTCCACTAGCTTAAGAC
>MJUU01051709.1:66080-84516 GCA_002080025.1 Modiolus philippinarum | reverse complement strand
AAATATTTTACTTTATCATACCATTTCGAAGAAGTTTTACATGTCGCGATATAACTTTTTGTAAATCTTTACTTAAATATGTTTGAAAAGTCAGGTTTTCATTATGCAGTTTATACTAAATCTTAACAAATGCCCAATGTTCATTTTTCTAAAATATTTTACTTTATCACATCCTTTCAAAGAAGTTATATAAGGTAATATTTAAAGAAGTTTTATATAAGGTAATTTTAGGAAAAATACATATAAATGTTGTGTCACGACAATTGAATTAAGCACCAACATATAATATCTGCCACTTTTGGATTAATTTTTGACAAAAGATGCATAAATTTGGTATTGCGAGAAAGGAAAACAGCTAAAATGCAAAATATTTCAGTCTTGTAAGGTAATTTTGGAAAAAATACATATAAATGTTTGTCGCGACAATTGAAATAAGCACCGACATATAATATCTCCCACTTTTGAGGTCATTTTTTAACAAAAGATGTATAAATTTAGTATCGCCAGAAAGGAGAAAAGCTAAAATGCAAAATATTTCAATCTTAAAATGTAATATTGGGAAAAATACATATAAATGTTGTCTTGCAACAATTGAAATAAGCACCGACATATGATATCTGCCACTTTTGAGGTAATTTTTAATAAAGGATGTATAAATTTAGTATCGCGAGAAAGGAAAAAAGCTAAAATGCAAAATATTTCAAAGAAGTTATATAAGGTAATATTTAAAGAAGTTTTATATAAGGTAATTTTAGGAAAAATACATATCAATCTTGTGTCGCGACAATTGAAATAAGCACCGACACATAATATCTCCCACTTTGCATTTATTTTTGACAAAAGATGCATAAATTTGGTATCGCGAGAAAGAAAAATAGCTAAAATGCAAAATATTTCAATCTTATAAGGTAATTTTGGAAAAAATACATATACATGTTGTGTCGCGACAATTGAAATAAGCACCGACATATAGCATCTCCCACTTTTGAGGTCATTTTTAACAAAAGATGTATAAATTTAGTATGGCGAGAAAGGAAAAAAGCTAAAATGCAAATATTTCAATCTTAAAAGGTAATATGGGGGAAAATACATATAAATGTTGTGTTGCGACAATTGAAATAAGCACCGACATATAATATCTCCCACTTTTGAGGTTATTTTTTTTAAAAGATGTATAAATTTAGTATCACGAGAAAGGAATAAAGCTAAAATGCAAAATATTTCAATCTTATCAGGTAATATTGGAGAAAATACATATAAATGTTTTGTCGCGACAATTGAAATAAGCACATAAGCAACAATATATTATACAGTGTATCTCCCACTTTTGGATTCATTTTTTGACAAAAGGTGCAACAATTTAGTATCGCCTGAAAGGCAAAAAGCTAAAATTCAAATATTTCAATCTTACACGGTAATTGGGGGAAAAATACATTAAAATGTTTTGTTGCGACAATTGAAATAAGCACCAACACATAATATCTCCCACTTCTGCATTTATTTTTGACAAAAGATGCATAAATTTGGCATTTTGAGAAAGGAAAATAACTAAAATGCAAAATATTTCAATCTTGTAAGGTAATTTTGGAAAAAATACATATAAATGTTGTGTAACGACAATTGAAATAAGCACCAACATATAATATCTCCTACCTCTGAGGTCATTTTTGACAAAAGATGTATAAATTTGGTATCACGAGAGAGGAAAAAAGCTAAAATGCAAAATATTTCAATCTTATAAGGTAATTTTGGGAAAAAAACATACAAAAGTTTTGTCGCAACAATTCAAATAAGCACCGACATATAATATCTCCCACTTCTTAGGTCATTTTTGCCAAACGATGTATAATTTTGGTATCGCGAGAGAGGAAAAAAGCTAAAATGGAAAATATTTCAATCTTATAAGGTAATTTTGGAAAAAAAACATATAAATGATGTGTCACGACAATCGAAATAAGCACCAGCATATAATATCTCCACTGTGAATACCTCCCACTTTTGAGGTCATTTTAAACAAAAGATGTATAAATTTGGTATCGCGAGAATGGAAAAAAGCCAAAATTTAGAGACATACATATAAATTTTATGTCTCGAGAATTGAAATAAGCACTGACAAATAATATCTCCCACTTTTGAGGTCATTTTTGACAAATGATGCATAAATTTGTTATTGCGAGAAAGGTTTTTTTTAAATTACATATGAATTTAATGTCTCTAGCATGAACATATGTCTCGATAAAATACCCTTTTTTTGAAAGATTTATTAAGTATATAATGTGACGTAAGCATGGATTGTATAAATAAAACAAAAGAACGCTATAATTTATAATGGCATTTTGGTTTTAATTTATTATCCAAAATAGATTAAAAAGAGAATGAAGTCGTCGAGTTTTCATACTTTTTGCTTAAAGTTAATTTCGTCATATAAATATCACGTGTTCGTTAAGAGCAATCCAAAGATGCCACGAAGTTCACTTCAAATGCACTTTGCGATCACTCCCGCGATCGCATTTTCTTTTCAAGTGCACTTGAAAGTGGTCACAAGTTCACTCTAGGCTGTCATGGAATCGCTTTCAAGTGCACGCGAAGTGCACGCGAGGAACGCTTTTGGAGTGCACTTGGAAGGAATGTTGCGTCAGCAACCAATTGTATATGGTATCTGAACTACTAATAAATACAAACACTAGTATTCTTGATTTATCGGTAATTTGTATGAATTTCTTTGATCTTCAGAGACTGATTATGTCAGTTTCATCGAACTTTACAATATCACAAAATTATCGGGTCACTTGCTAATATTTTGAAATATTCGAAAATTTAACTATCGAGTGTAGAAATGTCGTTTCTCACTCTCCTTGAAATCATTATTTCTCTAATGATTTCAAGGAGATTTTGGTAAAAAATATGACCCCCTTTCTGATGATCAGACGTGAATGGGTTTTCTGAGCGTGACGTCATAGGGCATGGTCACCTTTTTCCATGACGTCATGATCATAATGGTAAAGTCGGAGGACGGCAAACATATTAAACGTTATAAGTGAATTCCATCCAATCACTTGCCAAGAACAACATACTCTCTAGAGAGGAGAAATGTATTTTCCCACTTTTCAGGAAACGTGAAAACAGGACAGAAATTAGAGAAAATAAATATAACAAAATTAATTCCTGCGAGCGATTTAATACATTCGTACAATAAATACCTAGCGTCTTATGATCTTACTCCTAACCATAACATTTACCCCCTACTCACTGAATAGTTCACCCTAGAACTAAAAATAAAGGGACATCTACTTAACGAAACATTACCTAACAGCTTGTATGTCACATATCTGTTGTTCAGCAATAGACGTGGTGCTCCATTTTGCCTTAAATTCAATGACCATTTCGTTGGTAAGTAAGCTGCCATAATGTCTTGACTCCAATTAGAACCAGTCTTCTACTTGCTCCATCTAGAAAATATTTTCGTGAAGGTTCCGATCTAAAGCTAGAGCATGGTCCTCGTAGCTGGATGAATCTCCGAGAAAATAGGCGAGGTTCAAGCAAAGGTGACCATACCTGACTATGAGGTTTGGGTCCTTGACATGTTCATCAAATTTCTCCGGATTTGAAAAGTCTGTCTGAATAGGAGGCTGTAAGTACAAACATCACGGGTCTCAGGTTGTTTGTCTGACGGTGGGTTCTACGATCGGATCATGCATTTTTGACAATCACCCTGGCTACTATTTTTCGCAAAGTCAATGTAAAACACAAAATGAAAAATAATGTGTTTGTAAGTTGAGCTACAAAGGTAGAATTTATGTTTCCGAATGCTAACAGTAATGAAAATTATATTTTAAAACCTGTTAGCATTTGGAAAATCCAGTCAGATCTACCGATTGTACACGATGAATATTAGGTAAAACTGGAATAACGTTGTGACAGATAAGATCCCAAGGGTAAATAAAAAATAGTTTTGCTCACAGCTCCTGTGTCTTTTTAGCAAAACTTCACACCGATTCAAACATAAAGTGTAAAGATGATGATGACATTACAATGCTTAAATATTTAATGGATTACATATTTGTATCAAATTGTGGAAAAGTATTCCAGAAAGCAGGAGAGATACCTATGGGATCTAATTGTGTGCCACTTTTAGCCGATTTGTAATTTAGTCGAATGAAGCCATGTTCAGAAAAAAGACAATAAGCCAGCCAAATCATATAATTTCAGTTATCGTTATAAAGATGATGTTCTTTCATTTGCAGTTCCCAATTAAAGGATACATTTTATTTAATAATATTCACATGAACTCTGAAGGGACTACTGACACACAGTCATCAATATCAACATCATACCTGGACTTATATTTCTATATTGATAACTCCGAGCGTCTGAAAACAAAAATTTACGGCAAATGTAAGGATTTCTATCTTCGAATAGTTAACTTCCCATTTTTGAGTAGAATTATTCCAACATCCACGGTATATGGCGTCTACGTTTCGAAACGCGTTCGCTATTGTCGTGTCCGTAGTCTGTACAGCGATTTTGTCAACAGGGCGAAATTTCTGTCACAAAAACTTAGACCCTTAGGCTTTATTCAATAAAACATTGAGATTTACGGTCGTCAACATAATTTGACGGCACGTTACAATGTTTCACAAAAAAGAAATGATATCTCTGAGCAGAACCAGACTTCATTACCGAACCTACAAACACTGACGTCGACATCAGACTTTTCATTAGCAACAAGACGGATGCCACGATTAGGGCAGATCGTGATTACCCTGCCGGTGCACCTAACGCATTTCATTTTCATGCACATTTGAGTTTTGAAAACACACAGATTTTTACATATACTTAAGATTTAGACTGCCATATTTATACTGATAATTACTGAAGGTACTGGTTAACATCCATTTCTTAGTTATCTTCAAATGCACTAACGAAAAAGTTAAGTAGAAATATTAATACATTTGTACATTCATTTCCTAGCAATCTTCAAATGACCAACGAAAGAATTTAGTAGAAATATTAATACATTTCTACATTCATTTCCTAGTAATCTTCAAATGCACCAACGAAAGAATTTAGTAGAAATATTAATTAAATAAATTCTCGAAAATGGCAAAATTTGATTCAAATACAAAAAGAAATCTCTCAATGTTAAATTTTAAGTCAACAATAATTCAAAATAGTTTAGATATAGAATATCTTTTTAGTTCACATCCTGTTTATGAAGATACGTGCATAAGATCATGTGATACATTCATCTCCATTTAAAAAGATGTTAAATGTTCATTTATTCATCATTTTTATGGTTACGTAATAGTTGATCATCAACTGCGTTGTAAGAATTAATGAGCCATTCAGGAAACTAAGCAACACAAACACATACAAATACATGTATTAGTTGTGCAATTTTATACATAATTTGGGAGATTAACAAGTAAAGATGTAAGTATTCTTAAAATCACATTTTTCACATTTGAACAAAAAACAAAACAAAAGAATAAATAGAGATTAGAAAACAATTATCTTGCACAAATAATTTCCAATTCTATTTATCAATTAGTGTTGTTTATTTTATCATTTATCGTTTTGATTATCTATTACATATTCAGCGAAGATATGTATTGTTTTTCATATGTAATATAGCCAAGGGTTTACAGTGCACATCATTCACCCAGTCTGATATGGCCATATCAGACCGCATCGTTCTGAAAGATCCATGTCAGCCCGGGTGTGATGATAACTCCGAATTGGAAGTATAATAAACAGATTAAGACATGGCATTGTATGAATCTCTATTTATTATTTTGTTTTATTACATACTTAGCGAAGACATGTTCTGTTTTGCATATGTAATATAGCCGGAAGTTAACGGTCCATATCACATACCCAGTCCGATATGGCCATATCAGACCGCCTCCTTCTGAAATATCCATATTAGCCCGGTTATATGGCTATTTTGGACCGGGTGTGATGATAACTCCTAATTGGAAGTATATAATAAACAGATTAAGACATCGCCTTTTCCATATCCGTATTGTTATCATCCCTCGACCCATATGAGCCCTCGGCTGGCGCCTCGGGATGATAACCGTGCTGATATGGAAAAGGCCATGTATTAATCTCTATTACTAGTAAGGGTTTATCATAATACAATTACAGATAATTGATGAGGCCAATACAGAAATTTATTGACATGAGAAATGTATATTGACTGCGGACGAAGTCCGAGTGTCAATATAATTTTCACATTTCTGCATTGACCGAATTCGATAGGCTACAATTCCTTTATTTTGTTCCAATAATATTCTATTTTTACAGCTTTTGAATTGTGAATTGTCCTACAAATTTCAAAATCCCAACATGAAACTACCAATCATGGATAAAACTCTCAGTGAATTATTTATTTTCAATTAGTGGAACATGAAATAGACATATACTGTCTTACACACCCCAAAACTACAGATCAATATTTAATGTTTACATGTAAGTGTTTGACCAAAGTTTGTAATTTTTAGAAATAGCGACAATTTGGCTTTTTTGATGTTTGGCGGTAAATGCACATCTTCTTTGTCAAGTATGAATTAATTCTGTCCAGGCATATTTGAGAAATAAGCCTGACAAAAATCATAGGAAGAAAAAAAGAATAATTAAAAATAACAAAAAGACAGACCAAAAACAATGTGTCGTCCCGACTATCTATTCTTATAAAATAATCTGATCAGGAAAGTTATCATAGAAAGTCAAGGAATATTTTTGAATGGCAATAACTATACCCCCACTTCTGCAAACAAAGTTTTTGGGTATATAAAAATCACTTTGTCCGTCTGTCCGTCCGTCCCCTCTCGTGTCCGGAGAAGCATTCTTGTACCATAGCACCTAGCATTATCAAAGCTGGTGTGTGGGTGCATCATGGTAAGGCTGTATTTCGCGTACCACAGGTCACAGGTCACTATTATCCTGACTTTGATCTTTGACCTTTATGATAGTAAAACCATGTGTATTTCGTGTCTAGTGCAGAACTTTTGTACTGTAGCACTTGGATCATCAAAATTAGTATGTGGATGCATCACGGGAAGGCAATGTGTTAAGTACCAAATTTAGGTCACTGTGACCTTGAATTTGACCATTGACTTATATGATAGTAAAACTTTGGGCATTTCGTGTCCGGAGCAGAACTTTAGTTCCGTAGCGCATAGGATTATCAAACATTGTGTGTGGATTCATCATGGGAAGGCAATGTGTCGCGTACCAATTTAAGGTCAACGTGACCTTGACTTTAACCTTTGACCTTTATGATACATTTTGTGTTCAGGGCTTGATTGAATCGTCCTTGTATCCACCTTATTATATATTATTTAATATATTACCTTTTATATATAGTACTACATATGACCTGATGAGAATAAAACATGCAACTTCATTCCTGACAGGATTTGTTTCTGTTTAGAGTTTCTTACCAATGACTACGTAATTGAAGGTCAAAATTTAGAAATGACATTGCCTTTATACTCAAATACAGACGCGGGAGGGGGTATTTGTCTGGCTTTGCCGATGGCTTTAGTTTTTAAATTAAAGACACACAGTGATGGGAAAGACGGCATTTTGATTTATCAAAAAATAAAATATGTTTTCTTAAATTTCATTGAATTTATTAACCCTTTCTTATCATAAAAGGGAGCAAATAAAGTATTATATAGAAGGGTAAACTGTATTATTTCTTTAGTTGACAGAAGTCTAAATAACATCAAGTGGTGAATGAAAGGATATGGAGTAAATGCACAAGAGACAAAGTCTCTACAAATACATGTTAAAAAACAGGCAAAGGAACAACGCTTTTATTGTTGTTCTTCATCTTGAATTCTCATCTGTTAATGCCCAAGAGTATTAACCAACCCAGTAGCCAGTACTACGGTGCTATTCGAAAAACCGATTTCATTAAGAAACTTGTAGTTTCTAAATTGTACAAAATTTTGTCAAAACTAAGAAGTATCTCTCTCTTGCAAAGCTCTTTCCTTAGCTGATTTTGGCTTCACTTTTAGTGATTATATCCTATTTGTAATTTGTTCTCTATCAGTTTGTTCACATATTTAGGTATATAGATTTCCAAAAGTTTGATTTTGATCTGCACTGAAGAGATTTCAGTTGTCGAAATGTGCATATGCAAAAACTAAATAAACTGTAATTTCGGTATCTCATTGCTTTATACCTTCCTTGCATCTTTGAAGTTAATTTTTCGACATTTTATACCATTTTAAGTGTTAATTATATCAAACTAATTAACGGAGCACCTGATGATACCTCCGTTTTATAAGGATTCACTCTATTAGTGCTTTAGTCTTGTTGCGTTCTTGTTCATAATTGTTTATCTGTTTTGTTTTTGTCATACTGTCTCAATTCGTGTTGTCTGTGAATTGCCGTGATTTTGATTTTATGATTTCAGAATTCTCCCTTTTCTCTTTCTTGCTTCTGTATTCGTTTGCTGATGTATTAAATGACTAAACACGAAACAGAGATATGAAATCGTGTAAAAACGAATTAGCAAAAAAAAAATTATAATAAAAAGATACTGAATAAAATGTCAAGGAGGTGAGGAGATGGTTTCTCGTGAAAACCTTTGGTATTAACTTGGACTTACTATGAGGTATGATCGCAAAGCTCATTGTTGAAGGTCTCATGGTGACTTCAAGATGTAGAACAGGTGTATAAGTGTAATTATATTGATAGATATCAGAACTATTCACCGCTGCATAATCATTTAAAAAGATCCATTGAACTGGAAAAATGGCTACATCTAACCATGTTCATGAGTCATCAGTAGGGGGAATGGGTTTAAGGTTGTTAATTATATTTTGAGATTAACGCTGATGTTTCGTTATGATAATCAGGCTTCATTCAACGACTGCATTTCATTTTCGCACTTTTTGAGATTAGATGCCATTTTATTTACGCATTTTGTTCCATTTTTTCTTAATTTTTCATTTGCAAACATTTTTTTTCATCCGTGCATATTTATCTTCTGTGCACCTTTTGTAACATACATCCAAAAGCTTAAACTTTTTTTCACGCACTTATCTTTCGAAAATGTCCACTGTGCTGTAAAACGTTGCTTTAAGTGACGTTCACCCCAAAAAAAATCCGTAACAACGAAATTGTGCCATTAATTTTTGAAATCGTTTTCTTATTTCTAGATCTTGTAGCTAATCAGATTATTCTTATCTTCTGTTACATTTGAATCAGCAAATCAATTCCAAAACCATAATATACATGCACTTTTCGCAAATTCAGATTTGAAGGTTCGAACACAATAAGTTTTTTCTCAACTGTTAATAATATTGATATTACGATATTTGTAATCTTGGTATCGTTTCTTTTGTGGCTAGTATATTTCTTATATGTCATAGAATATAAATTAATTCTTTCAACACGTTCTAATACTTACATTTCGATTTATTCCATCGATTTCGATAATTGGTTGGTACATGTTACGCCTCTAAAAACGATGAAAATCGAGTGAAGTTACTGGGATTTCATTGGCGGAGTTGTTATGTCGGATTCAATTTTTCATAATTTTGCCAATTACACACACACACACACACACACACACACATAATATCTTTATTTCAATAGGTTGGATTTCTTTAGCATATTCTTTTAACAGTTTCTACAATGTAAGTTATTCAGTTATCAAATCTAGTTTTTTTTTAAGTAAGCAGCATGCCAGTTGTTATCGAACAAACATGGCTCACGCAAGAATTTATTGAGGAGTTAAAATATTCCGTTTTATTTAGCTACAAAATTTAGATTTTTACTAACAAACCATGATGGTTTTCATACTTTGCATGATATATTTTGGTTTCAATACGCAGGAATTTTGTGTAGAGAGATAAAAGTACTTTTAGGACTATCCACATGAACAAGCTAACATTAAAAACTACTTTCAGCACTCTGTAACTATCGGGGGTACAGATCAATAAGATATGATCGATTTAAATTTAAATATTTCAGCATTACAATTGTAGATAGTTGTAAAATGGACAAAAGGTTTGTAGTGTTGATGGTATTGTTGGTAGCCTGCACCCTGTTGACTTGTCCAACATCTACTTTTGGTCAGCCACCACATCCTGGAGGAGACCGTGGAATATTAAAGATAAACTCACTGAGCCTAGAAAAAAGTAAGGTTTCTTAATATTTAGTTTGAAACAGTCCTAGATTATAATTGTTTAAATAGTATTAAAAATCTTTTATAATGACCTTTTTCATGAACCAATGATACGGTTGCAAAAAGAACAGTGTATTGAAAGACAAAGATTTTTCAAATTAAAAGGAATTTGGTTCAAAATTAGAACAAATAAATTGAAAAGTGAGTAGAGGGCACAAAATAAAATTTGGAAGGCTTTTTTCTCTTTGTTCTAGTAACAAACAAAGTAAAAGCAAGGTTGTCCCATACCGTCTAATACAGTACCTACATTTTGTACCTTGGCTAATATAACGAGATATTGAGAGATACTGGCACTTTATCTTAACTGAAAATGTTTACAGTAAAATGAGTGTTTTTACAATTAATAAGGATAAGAAAAGTATAAAAAAAACTTTATATTTTTTTCAATTCTTTAATAGTAATTTACCATTTTATTGCCACCTTACTACTTAATTTTCATGTTGTACATAAGCTCTTAAGAAAGCATATGAAATTGAATAGGCGGGTGACAAAAAAAAATATACGAGTGAAAGATGGTGAGATTTTATACACTTTGTATATAAATGACTCATTTGAAGTCAAACTAAAGTTCAAAGTTTGGTCTATTCCACGTAACCACAGCTGTTGTAAGGAATGCGATGCCGGTTGTGTGTTTTCAAACACGCCTATCTCAGCGGGAAATGTAGTGGTAAAAAATTATCTCCCTTCTAGAAAAGCTCTTCTGTGTTAAAAACTTTTTCAGAACAAATTAACAGCATGGCGACGAAAATAAACAACCGACAAAATTTCAAGATTTCAAAAGAAATAAACAAATACAATATTAAGTGAAAGCGTCATTCAATTCCCAGATCTTTACTTTGTAGTTAAAAAGAGATTAAACTTGCCTCCAAGAAGAGGTAATATGCGAATTCCTTACATAATTTACTGTCGTGATGAATATATTCAACGGAAGACTGGTCACAATCAATTGATATAGGGTGTTAAAATGCATATACCCAGACAAAATTATATGTACAGATAGATTTTTTAACATACTTTACTTATAGGTCAATTTAGTAACGATTCTTGCATAAGAAACGCGGAGATCCAAAACGCTTTCTGTGTAACTAGGCAAAATTATATCGTCTTGAAACAACACCATTTTTTCTTTTATACCCAAGATGTCAAAGGTAATCATCAACACAAGATTTCATTGGTTCAATCAAGGAAAAGGGCGTGCCTTCAGTTAAAGCCCATTCAAAGACCCCACGTGCTTAGTGAGTAAAAATCGATTTTGTTTATGTAAACAAGACGGTTACCAGTTAGAAATGGTCGTTTTATATACTTAATTTCGTCGAAACCACTGCGTGTACCCAGTTCAAAATTTGCAAATGAATCGATAAATATTTAATTGCAAAGTATATTTTTTCCTAAAAATTTCCGTTGTAAAGAAATACCTACATCCAAAACCCTTTGGAATCAGGTATATTCCGGGAAATCTCATTTTTCATTAAATATATGGAAGAAATATTAATTTTTTTAAAATGTCATTTGTCAACATCAAGATACATCACATGAACATAACAGAGTATAAATTTTCTTGTTATAAGTAACTTTTATCAGGTCTTAACAACGAGTTACACATTGAAATCGACATTTTTATCTTTTTTAAAGGAGAGTTCATATTCTATTGTTTAAATACCACTGGATTTCAGACTGATCTTATTCGTTCTAATAGTGTTCAATTGGGTTTCAAACCTGATAAAAGAATTGAAAGGGAAATAAACGAAACGTTTTTGTTTGTAAATAAACAGATGTTATTCATGTTAGCAGCCCTAGCCCTTTTTTGTTTGAACATGCTTCGTTTATTCTTTATAATGAGAAAAACTTGTTGCTGCAGGATTTTCATCACAGTATCGCTGTTTCGGAGCACGTTTGGGCCTGTTATGACAATGCTGCTTGTTCAATACCACTGGTCTAAATGAGTTTCCTGCTCTGATACACGCACTTAGTGAGCGGTTTCTCACTGTATATGTCTTATCCGAATTTCTACGCCTTCCGCGATTCGACAAAGCAATTAATATCTTTGTTGTAAAACTTGCAGCCAATTGCAGACAACAGATATTGATGTGTTGTCATCATTGGTCGGCCTGACCTTTGGAAGTCATTGGTAGATTTCTGTTATTGGTACATATAGTGAAGATATGATAATCCTGAAATCGTACAGCTAACTGTAATTCACCTGCTTGCAATCGCCGATAGCATTGTTGAGCCTGGCTTCATTTAGACGTTGCATAAGTTGACCTTTCAATTTCTAGCGATCAAACCGATTCAGAGGTGGAGAAACGCTGTGAATAAAGAACGCAGACAAAAGTGTCCTGAACAAAATATGCGTGTGCGATTAAGTCGTTTGGATTTATGATTTTAGAATTTCCCCTTTCCTCGTTCCTCCTTCGGTAATTGTTTGCCGATGTATGAAGTCCGTTTAAATTTGAAAGAAATTGATTCGTTCGACGTATTGACTTTAAATCTAAAAAACAGCTGGACCTTATCCAATTTAAACTACACACTTATGAAACTGTAAACTTTTAAGGTAAAGGTAAAATATTATTTCTTTGTTTAGATTAAAGTTATTTGCATTTTGCTGATGGAATATGCTTCAAACGATCATTTTAAATATCAAAAAACCATTTTAAATAACGAGAAAATGAAGTGTTTTCCATGAAAACTTGCGACATTTTTTATCAAGGGTCAAGGAATCTCAAGACAAAACTCATTTGATATCAGTCTAAATTTCTAAAAATGCAAGGAAAAATACATGTTTTGCACTTAAATACTACAGTTACATGTGCTGTTTTTGCTCCAATGCCATTGTATGAGTAACATTTTGTTATTTTCTGTGTTTCAGATGAAGATTCCAGCTTCGCTAGAATATTGAGGGCAATTAAAAGAAGAAGGAAGTGAAAAAACATGAAAAAAGAAACAATTTTATAATTATTATAAATATTTCAATTAATTAGCAATTTCGATTCTAACAAAAGAAGTATATTTACTTTATTATAACAGATTTTCGTCTTTCCAGATAATTAGTTGCTGCAATTAAAGATTTTGTATATTCTCATTTTATCAAAATATTAACTGCATTGGTTGTTCATTACTGCTTTTTTACAATCTCTAATCTTGCTTTTTTTACAATCTAAAAAAGTTGTAACAATGTATAAGCACAATAATTTTGTTTTATATTCGACTATTATGTTTAAAATAAATACATAAGACTAGCACGCTTTAGTACAATGTCGTAGAGAGCATAATGGATTTTGTTGTCGATACAAGTCCTGATAAAGCTTTTTTAAGCTTCTGTTGTTTGTCATTATTACTGACGAAATTTTTCATTCCAACAACGAAAAGAACTGCAGAATCTGTGTGTTAAACATAACTAGTAAGTTAATTGTTACTGTAATCCCTAGAATTTTTAAAAGAAACAGAAACCCTCTGGTCATTCCAGGAGAAATAATCACAACTCCAGGAATACGGTTATACACAGTCTAACGCTCACATAAAACATTTTAACTGTAAAGTAACTAACAAAAACTACATAAATAAAGTTACACAAAACTAATCAGAAAGTATGTGATCTCTTGTTTCCATCGACTTTCTAATAAAATAAAAGGGTAGGAGGAAACATCTACCATGGCTAAAAAATAAACTTACATGCCACAATTTTCCAAGGAACTGCACAAGAAAAAAACAAATAAAGGGTAGAGACAAACGATAACAGCGATAGGATCTCGGAAGAGCCGGACTTGCTACCGGCACTAGGAAAAGCTAGCTGTAGGGTTTAACCGCTTTATTGGTATCCAAACCTGCCATTCCTCCCCTGTCCCTATTCCATATGGTATAATAAACATGCGAATAATACCCAATACGGGTAGACTACTAATTCCATGACCAAAATTTTGATAACATGAGTAAAGCAGTGTTCTCCGCTAAATAGCCTACCTAAAAAATCAAATTCAAAACTTCCAGAAGGCTTTTGTAAATAATCATCATGTATTTCAGTAGGAATCTGCAGTATCGATGAGAGGCCAGTATGCGTGTAAAACTCTCATGCTACTGTATCGTGAAGCCAATACAACGGATACATGCAGAAAATCTTGTCGATATTCCCTATTATACGTACATCGAGTACATTCAGAATAATAATTATTTCTCTACTCTGTATTACGTGATATTTTGTTTCAAATCCGTAGAAGACGGTTGTTTCACTGAAATATTGTTCAATGTTTGATAAAACCAACAACTGCAAAGCTATCTGGATGCCCTCTATCTACAAGTAAATTTGATTTCTAAATACATGTAACACTACTTTCACATTTTTGTCTCGTGGACTTTGGCTCTTGACCACTCTACCCTTCCGAAGCACCTGATGTCACTCCCGGTTTTCATGAGAGTTCACACAATGAGTGCCTTAGTTTTTAATGTCGTCTTTTTATTTCCGTGCTTGTAGCTGTCTCATGCCCTGGTTTTGTCTTTGTTTTTCTTTGTTGCCGTTTTTGCCATGTCTTCGGATTTCGATTTTTGTAGTCTTCGCTTCTCTTGTTCCTTCGGTATTCTACTGCCGTTGTTTGGTAATTTTGAAAGAACAACAACAAAAGCGTTGTTTTTATTTACTTAACCTTGCTATACATTTAAAGGGGATACTGTCCCATGTACATTCATATAATATCCTTTTTCTTTATGAAAGAGTGCTGGTAATTTATGATCGTTATTGTCAGAGGGAAAAAAATCATAGCGTACAACATAGCTGACAGAGAACAAATAACGTACAGGAGATAAATAGAACGCAAAAACCAGCTGTGGACAATGCTTTGCAAAAGGGAGATACTCCTTAGTTTAAAACATAATTTGTCAAATCCGTAGAGCCGTTTAATCTAGCTAAAATATGGCATGTCATAGGTGACCCCGATGATGCATCGAATCTTTTATGTGTTCGTTAATAAAACAGGACTAGAACAAAAGTAAATTACAGCATAGTTACTTTAAAATTATTCAATGCAAATGACCATTTTGCTAGCTAACTGTTTATCTTTTCAGTGCAGATCAAAGTAAGCTAAGGAGAGGGCTTTGCAAGATGGAAATACTCGTAAGTTCGAGACAATTTTCACAAATTTAGATATTGCAAGTTTCAAATCGGGTTTTCGGAAGACCTAAAGAACGGAAGTCCTAAACGCAAGAACTGTGAAAATGATCTGATACACTTGGAGCTTTGGTACCATCTATCAAATTATATCACCTGCCGTGAAGTGAAAATTAAGATAATATGATAATAAAATGTCAAAGAACAAGGCTGTACTAATAAGATTATATTGTTACACCTAGCTGGGTGTAAGTAGGTATTCCAACGAAGAATTTTGTATAAAATTTTGAAAATTTCTCAGTTTTCATTCCACAAATAAATAATGAGGACATGATGCATGAAGACGCACGTTAAGTGTCGTATTTAAGTTACTACCTATATTTTTCAACTGCAAAGTTTTAAATAAATTCATGAGTGCACGGCAATTTTAAATTTCATGTACTTTTGCATTTGTCTTGAATATTTGCCGTAGTTAATCTTAATTAGTGGTCAAACGCCGAAACTCTATATAATTTTGGACTTTTTCCCCGTAAGCTCTTAATACGACTGGCAAATGCGAAGAATCAAATACCGGAAGTGAACAAAATGTAATTATTTGATGATTTTAATTTATACTTACCTTGAAATGATTAGAGATTAAAAGTTTAATTTGTTATTATTGAAGCAGATAACTATATTTTTGTAACGATATATTCATTGTTCAATTCGAACATTCAAATTTTTCGTTGTACCCAGAGTCAATGTAAGTGAGTTAATCCTAATACAAAGGATTCAGTTGCGAGCAAATACGCCTCCGGGCACTTGATTCATTATACCAATATTCTGTCTCATATGATTATCAAAACTGGTATTTGTGGTATCCAAACCTGTTAAATACAAACACTGGTACTCTGGATCATACAAGTATGACTTATTCGTGTTACAGAATATTTGTCAAACAATTGTACCAAAGCGACAGGTGTCATGTGGCTCTTTCAATAAGCCATAAAAATAATCAAGATAGCAAACCAATTAATAAAAGTGGTAAACTGCTGTTGAATATATGTCAAGAATCTGGCTTAAAAATACTAAACGGTAGAACTATTGGAGATTCAACAGGAAAATATACTTGTTATCAATTAGAAAAAAAGATTTCATCGGCTTAGAATTGGACCAAGAATAATTTACAACTAATTGAGAAAACCGAATGAGAAAAATACATTCTATTTTATAATCCAAAGTGCAGTGATTTGGTTAAATCAGAAAAAATAGAAAGCGGAAGCACATAGACAATACCACAAATTTACAAAACAAAATTTAAGTCTTTAGGATGTAGTCAGGTGAAATGAAAAAAAAATCTACGAATGCAAATTGATACTTTATATGGAAAAAGTATCGGTAAAGAAACGAATTCAGCTAAGAATATTCATAGATTATTGACATTAATTTCATGATATTTCATATTTCAAATATGGCGGTAAAATCATTCATGCACTTTTGCCTAAGAATAACAGGAGTCACTATTTGTTACTTTCACAGTGATGGAAAATCTGCAATTCAATGAAATTTTTACTCACTGATTTAAAATAAGCACTGAAGCCTTTGATGACAAGAATATTGGGTGTTATGTTGCAAAATATATGATATTTGAATTATGGATAAAACCCGAGAAATCCGAATACCTTATAGGCATTTCAAAAACATCACCTTACTACACCCTTAAGCACTCTATAACAAAAAAAACAACAAAAAAAAAAAAACAAACAAAAAAACATACAAACAAAAAAAAACAAGGGGGGGCATTATGAAGGACAAACATACATGTATTAATAACAGATAAACAAAAATCGGTATTGTCAAATCAGTAGAGCGGTTTAATCTAGACTAAATATAGCATGTTCTTGATGACCCCAATACATCTTATCTTTTATTGGTTCATCATCACAACAGAATTAGAACAAAAGTAAATGACAGCATAACAAAGTTATTGTAACATTATTCAATGTATATGCCCATTTTAATAGCTTCATGTTTATATCTTCAGTGCATATCAAAATAAGCTAAGGACAGAGCCTTACAAGAGGGAAATACTAGTTTGTTCGAGACAATTTTCATAAATTTAGATATTGCCAAGTTTAAAAAAACTCGGTTTTCGGGCACGTATCATTGAACTCACTTCTCGTTTTGAACTAAAACAAAAAGAAAACTAAAATAAGATATCCCATAGCGATCCACAAGATCGTGATGTCGACCGTAAATTTTTGAAAAACTACTTGACACGATTTGTCTTGTTGTTGCAAGATAATTGGATGCAATTACATGTACCATGCTTGTAAGTGATCGATATATTTACTTTTACTTTATGAGAAAAAAAACGAACTGTTTATTACGGCAACAACATTAAGTTGTAATCTATAATAACAAAATACAGAAGTTACTGTGAATTTACTTTCTGCATATGGCAATCCCGACAACTCATAATCAATGAAATGATATATAGTAAATGCACATGTGACAAAGTCTCTATAAACAGAAACAACAGAAGGAACAACGCTTTTCTTCATCTTGAAGTAACCATCAGGCCTTTGATAATGAGTCCTGGTCATACCTCAGAGTAAATTCAAGGCGGTCTCTATACACCGGTTTGAGCGGAATGCTTAGCTAAATTTTCAGCTCATAGGTGCGGGATCGTCAACAAATATAAATTAACCTGGCATAATGCTTTTACAATCACTATCATCGGTTTCCCGACAAAAGCACTAGTATCTCAAGCTAACGGACGATAACAACATATTGACAAACACAGGGCATATTGTAAGAAACCTTGGCTTCATAAAATACTTAGATTTGGGAACTATAAACAGATGGTCGGAATAAATTTTGGAAATTACAAAAGTAATAAACACGAACATTTGAAGATATGATCGTATATCCATTTGAGGAAATGGGGTAAATGTCAAGGAGACAACATCCCATATCCAGGATAAAACGACCTCAAACAAGAGGTCATCGTACGGTCTTCAATACAGTGAGGAACCTCACACCATATATAGCAAGTCCTAAATGGCCCCAAAAAGGTATAAATTTAAAATTCAATTTAGTATTGCATTGAAATTCAGATATAGTAATAACGCTGATAATTGATTGAACTA